>LZPO01117680.1:15100-25407 GCA_001675575.1 Neotoma lepida
TTGGACTGGAGTTAACAGGCATTTTTCAGCATGCCTGGCTTGCTAAGTGGTGCTGGGATCTGAGTTCCAGTCCTCATGATTGCACAGTAGTCATTCTTTAAGGCAAGTCCCTTCTCTAACCCACTAAGGTATGTTCTTAAATAAGATTATTTTATTCATTTGTGTCACATGCCCAGAATCTGCAAGTGTTCAGANTCCAGGTGCTTGGTTTAGTCATTGTCCTNCTGGCCACATTGAAAAGCTATGTTTAACGGTTCTTAATAGCTGCTCATACACAGTAATTGCCTGTCTTCATGTCAGTGTGAGGGATCTCTTAGGCCNGGCTTCAACAGCTAGGCTAGTCTTTATTGTATGTGACATGGGGAGATAATTCAAATAGAAAGTGACATTTTATGTNTTTTTATAAGTAATTATAAACCAAGCTAAAAGTAGTCATATAAAATGCATGATTTTCTTTCTGATTTGACAGACTCATCTTTGTCACAGCCCCCAGAGCTAAATTCAAATTTGGCACTGACAAAATTCTGGGGCAGAATGTGGTACCATGTGAGACAGTCTACAGTCTGAGACTCACANTCTGCTTTTCAGCCACCACACTGTCCTNGACACCTTTGTCTACTTGCACAAACTTTATCTGCAGCAAACATCAGACATGCTCACTCCTCAGCCCTAACTGGACTCATATGAGTGGGAGCAGTTCTTGTCCCCAGCTAGGCAGATCTAGGCTCACACAAGCTGGAATAGCAGCCTAGACCTATTTGTCAGATACTTCTTGGGTTCAGGGTTCAGAGAAGTGAACTCTGAAAGTCAGGAAGCAGCTTTCCCTTGATGCTGCAGGTTCTCTGTATTGAGAAGTGCAGGAGAAGAGGCCCATAGTGGGTCCCTGTCCACACAGGAGCTAACTGGGAGCACCGTCAGTGGCTTGTGCTCCTGTTTTCTATGGCGTCATTCAAATGAAACAGTAGATTTTGAAATTTAAGTTTCTGTTAAATACTTTAACATGAAAGATAGGAAAGCAATGGAAGTGGAGAGGGCTTGGTTCTTAATGGAGTCTTTTTTGTTTTTACTGACTCAGGTCACATGCCTAGAATCCACAGGTGATTGAGTTCAAAACTGCTGGTGGATCAGCCTCCTTCTTCTCTCCTTCCTTTGTAATGCTGTGTTTACGGCGCTTAGTGTCTGTTCATGCATGTTAATTGCTCATCTTTATTCCAGAGTGTGAAACGTGTAGAACACTTATTAAATTATTCCAGTTGAAATAGGATAAAAATTAGAAAAATTTTCAGCTAAAAGCCATTTAGAAAAGGACACTTANAATATGCTTCTCTGGACTGGAGAGAGGGGTCAGTAGTTAAGATAACTTGCTGCTCCTGCAGAGGACTGAAGTTCAGTTCCCAATATCCATGTTTGGCAGCTTATAACTACCTGTAACTTCAGCTCCAGGGAGCTTGAGACTCTCTTCTGTCCTCCATTGGCATCTCCACACACATTGGTGTGCACGTGCACACACACACACACACACACACACACACACACACACACACACATTAAAATCTTTAAAAACAGTGATTCTCAAGCTTCTAGTTTCAGGATCCTTTATACTTCAATCCAAAATCCATCCAAAAGAACTTTTGTTTCTATGGCCTGCATCTCTCCATGTTTGCTATATCCAAAATTTAAAGAGAAGAATTGAAAAATACATTGTTAGTTTGCCTTAAGTAATTAAAATTACCATACTACATGCTAAACTATATCAATGCAATTTCTATGAAAAAAAAAACCTGTGTTCACAAACATGGTATAGTCTTTTTATCTGACATGTTTTTACATTTTAGCACATTTCTTTAACTATGGAAGATAGCTAAATTCTTGTATATCTTTGTATATGCAGTATTTTGGGATAAGTTGGTTTGATGAAGTATTTGAAGAATCTCTCTCTAGAGAAAANATATATATATGTATATGTATATATCATTCTTTGTTGAATGTGTGGCCACTGGTAAGCTGCCTACGCTCCAGTGGATGTAATCACAGACATACACACATGAGCAGTACAAGTTGGACTCAGTGAGTTAACAGAACCGAAAAAAGAAGATATGGATGAGATTGGGAGGGTTTGGGTGGTTTTAGAGATGGGAATTTGTGGGGTGAGTGAGAGGATGTTTCACCATATACATGTATACAATTATCAAGAATAAAGAAACATAACATGAAAATAGAGTTTTCACATCTATACTCATAAGAAACATTCATCTATAATTTTATGGGTTTTTGTTGAGTCTTTGCTTGTTTTTGGAATGAGGGTAATGCTGACCTCATAAAAAGAGTTGAGAATGTTGTGGTGATTATATTGTGTCCCTTAATATATTGTGTACCCTAAAAAAACTTATCTGGGTCAGAGAACAGAACAGCCACTAGATAGACATAGAGGCCAAAAAATGGTGGCACACATGCCTTTAATCCTAGCATTCTGGAGGCAGAGATCCATCCAGATCTCTGTGAGTTCAAGGCCACACTGGAAACAGAGCCAGGCGTGGTGGTACACACCTTTTATCCTAGGACTTGAGATCTGTGTCTTGCTTGGGAAAGACACATGCCTTTAATCCCAGGAAGTAATGGCAGGAAGCAGAAAGGTATATAAGGCATGAGAACCAGAAACCAGAGGCTTCTTAAGCTTTCTGGCTTTGAGCAGCAGTTCAGCTGAGATNCATTTGGGTGAGGACTCAGAAGCCTGCAGTCTGAGGAAANAAGATCAGCTGAGGAGTTGACAAGGTGAGGTTGGCTGTGGCTTGTTCTGTCTCTCTGACCTTTCAGAATTTACCCCAATACCTGGCCTGGTGTTTTCAATTAATAAGACAGTTTAAGATTCGTTCATTACAGAATGTTCCTCTCATTTCTATTTTAGGGAATAGTTTGAGGAGTATTGGCATAAGTTCTTTGAAGTTCTGGTAGAATTCTACACTGAATCCACCTGGTCCTGGGCTTTTTGTTAGTTGGAATATTTTTAATTACTGCTAGCATTCTAAGGTGTATTAGTCTAGTTAAATTATTTAACTCATATTTACTAAACTTTGGAAGGCCATATATATCTAGAAATCACCCAGTTCAGTGGAACATAAATTTTTAAAGTATGACATTATCAATCTCTAAATGTACTCAATGTTATAATCTCTCCCATTTCATCTCTAATTCTATTTATTTGGATCATCTGTATATTTCTCTTTTCTTAAGTTGGCTAAAATTCTAATAATATTATTGATTTTTTTCAAAGAACCAATTCCGGTGTGTGTGTGTGTGTGTGTGTGTGTGTGTGTGTGTGTGTGTGTGTGTTTTCTGTTTCATTCATTTCAGCCATGAGTTTGATTGTTTCTTCACATTTACTCCTTTTGTTATTTCTTCTTGGTTTTCTAAAGGTTTCAAGCTATGAAGTTGTGGAGAACTTATTTGATTTACAGTATATTGTGGACTTTGTAATTTAGCCTAAGACATTTATCAAGGTACCCATGTAGTTCTCATCCAATTCTGCAATTCAATTTTAAAAATGAGCTGAACGTATTAGATTATTTTATTAAATTTACATGTAGAGTGTTCTGCAGTTTGAGCAATTATGTTGAAGTTCTGTCTTTATTGAGAAAAGATGAGAATTTTCACTTTTGATTAAGCTAAATTGCATGTTTCAAGAACCTCCCAATTAATTATAATTCAAATTGAGATTTTTCATTAGTGTTCCGAAGAGGCTAAATTTAAGTACATTAAAAATTAACCAGATTAAAAGTTTAACCATGGGAAGGGCCAAAGAAAGTCTATGGATGGTTTTAAAGAAAACTTTATAAATACTTCTAAAATCAAGCCAGAATTTTAAAGTAATTACATCGGTTACATGCTGGGTTTTGAAGGTTTGTGACTTTGCCAAAATTTATGCTGGATCTTAATTCCCAGCACATCATTTTTAGGAAGTGGGGTACTTCAGAAAGTGGGTGAGCTATGGAAGTAGAATGTTCATGAATAGGACCTCACAAAGGGATAGAAGTGGAAAGTCCATCTTTCTGCCTCTTCTGTCACATGTGAAGACATACGTTGTCCCTTGGAGCAGGCTTGAAGGTGTCACTTAGGAAAGAGCAACCCTTACCAGATCCAATCACTCCTATAATTAAACAGTTACTGTCTTATAAATCACCAGCAGTCCTAAGTATGTTTTTATAGGAGGATAGACAAGTGCATGCAACTTTTAGTTACTGTCAGGACACAGAGGTTTACTCCCTGCTATGGCTTTCAAAGGTCACAGGGAAATGTCACCTTTCAGTGTTTTACTTTTCTATCTATAAGAGTCTCAAAGCTCTGTCCTGGCATTAGATAAGGTTATTAGCTGGACATTTTCCAGACTGAATCATNATGGCTAANATCTTCTCTAAGATTACTCATTGAAAACTATCGTCTGATTTTTAAATAAAAAAATAACATTAAAATTCAGGATTACCAACATGCTTCAACAAAAGAGCAGAGAGGAAATATTTTATGTATTCCCACACATTCATTGTCATGATCATNTAGTAACTAATGGTCATGGTTCTNTTACNATAAAGCTTTATTTACAAAACAGATAGTANTCTTGATGTGGTCTGAATGCTATGGTTTTGCCTTACTTCCCACCTCTGATACATGGAGTTTCAGGCATCACATAAGAAAAGGAGCAGNTTCTTCTAAGACCTTTCTGGAATTCAATTGTCTCAGGCACAATGCCTGCAAACCCTTANGGCCTGGTTCCTTTGNATTCCTGGAAACAGTATTCTGTGAGAGCTTAGTCATTAGTTCANTCAGCCATCTGTTGGCTGCTAATGGCATTAGTTATTATTTAGGCCAATCTTTCTTTTTCTCTTTCTTATTCTTTTATTATTCTCTTATACAATATATCCAGATAGCAGCCTCTCCTCCCTCCATCCTCCCAGCCCACTCTTACCTTCTTCCCCAGANCCACTGCTCCTCTGTTTCCCTTCAGAAAAGAGCAAACCTCCCAGTTATATCGACCAAACTTGGCATAAAAAGAAGCAATAAGCCAAAGCACAACCCCTCATATCAAGGCTGGATGAGGCAAACCCATAAGGGTCCCAAGGGCAGACAGCAGAGTCAGAGATACCCCTTCCCCCACTGTTAGGAGTCCCACAGATACCCCAAGCTAAACAACCAGAGCATGCATGCAGAGGACCTAGCACAGACCCATGCAGGCTCCANGGTTGTTGCTTCAGTCTTTGTGAGCCCCTATGAGCCCTGCTTAGTTGATTCTGTGGGCTGTGTTCTCCTGGTGTCCTCAACCCCTCTGGTTCCTACAATCCTTCCTCCNCCTGCTCTGCAGGGTTCCTGAGCTCCACTTAGTATTTGGCTCTGGGTCTCAGCATCTGCTTCCATCAGCTGTGAGAGGAAGCCTCTCTGAAGACAATTGGGCTAGGCACTGATCTATGAGTATAGCAAAATATCATTAGGAATCATTTCACTGACTTTTGTTGTCAGCCATGTTTGGTTGTACCCTAGGTGTCTGAGCCATTCNNCTTCCAGATCCTGGCTATCTAGGCAGTGTCCAGCATGGTCTTCCTCTTGTAGCATGAACCTCAAGTTAGACTAGTCATTGGTTGGCCACTCCCACAAGCTCTGAGCCACCATTGCCCCAGCACATCTTTCAGGCAGNANAGGTGTGGGGCAAAGATTTTTTTGGATGGGTTGGTGTNCAGGTTCCACCAATTAGAGCTTTATCAGGTTACCAAAGATGGCCAATTCAGGCTCCATATCCTCCATTACTTGGAGCCCATACTAGGGTCATCCTTATAGGTTCCAGGAACTTTCCACTACACTAGGTTACCACATCACCCACTAAATGCCCCTCCATTCCAGTTGTCTCTCCCTGTACTCACCATCTAACTTGACGCCTCCTGTTCCCATCCCTGTTACCCCCCATCCTCTACCCTTGGTCTACCAACAAAATCTATTCTATCCCCCCCAGGGAGAGCCATGCATCCTTCCTTGAGCCCTCTTTGTAAACTTAGCATCTTTGGGTCTATGGATTGTATTATGATTATCCTTTATTTAACCGCTCATATCTACTTGTAAGTGAATATATCATGTTTGTATTTCTGGGTCTGCACTGCCTTGCTCAGGATCATTTTTTTTTAGTTCTACCCATTTGCCTACAAATTTCATGATGTCATTTTTTTTCTAACAGCTGAGTAATACTCCATTGTGTAAATGTACCACATTTTCTATATCCATTCTTCGGTTGAGGGACATCTAGGTTTTTTTCATTTTCTGGCTATTATGAATAAAGCCACTATGATTATAGTTGAGCTAGTGTCCTTGTGGTAGGATGGAGCATTTTTTGGGTATATGCACAAGAGTGGTATAGCTGGGTCTTAAGGCAGACTTATTCCCAATTTTCTGAGGAACCACCATATTGATTTCCATAGGAGCTGTATAAGTTTGCACTCCCACCAGCAATGGAGGAGTGTTCCCCTTGCTCCACACCCTTNCCAGAATGAGNTGTTATTTGCACTATTGATCTTAGCCATTCTGACAGGTNTAAATGGAANCTCAAAGTAGTTTTGATATGCATTTCTCTGATGGCTAAGGATGTTGAAGTATTTATCAACCATTTGAGACCCCTCTATTTAAAATTCTCTGTTTAGATCTGTACTCCAATTTTAATTGGATTGTTTGGTTTATTGGTAACTAGTATCTTGAGTTCTTTATATACTTTGATATTAGCCCTCTATCAAATACAGAGAAGTAAAAATCTTTTCCTATTCTATGTACTGNCATTTTGTCCTATTGACAGTGTTCTTTGCTTTACAAAAGCTTTTCTTTTTTTGAGAATTCTCTGTTTAGCTCTGTAGNCCATTTTTTAATTGGATTGTTCAATATTTTGATGTCTAGTTTCTTGAGTTCTTTATATATTTTGGAGATCAGCCCTTTGTCAGATGTGGGGTTGGTGAAGATCTTTTCCCATTCTGTAGGCTGTCTTTTTGTCTTATTGACTGTGTCCTTTGCCATACAAAAGCTTCTCAGTTTCAAGAGGTCCCATTTATTAATTGTTCTCAGTGTCTGTGCTATTGGTGTTATATTTAGGAAGTGGTCTCCTGTGCCAATGCGTTCAAGAGTCCTTCCTACTTTTTCTTCTATCAAGTTCAGTGTTATTGGATTTATGTTGAGGTCTTTGATCCACTTGGACTTGAGTTTTGTGCATGGTAACAAATATGGATCTATTTGCAACCTTCTACATGTTGACATCCAGTTANGCCAGCACCATTTGTTGAAGATGCTTTCTTTGTTCCATTGTACAGTTTTGGCTTCTTTGTNAAAAATCAGGTGTTCATATGTGTGAGGATTAATGTCAGGGTCTTTAATTCNATTCCATTGGTCCACATGGCTGTTTTTATGCCAGTACCAAGCTATTTTTATTACTACAGTTTTATAATAGAGCTTGAAGTCAGGGATCATGATGAAAAATCAGGAGTCCATAGGTGTGTGGGTTTACTTCTAGGTCTTTGATTTGATTGCATTGATCAATCTGTTATGCCAATACCATGCAGTTTTTATTATTATAGCTCTGTAGTACAGATTGAAATCAGGGATAGTGATACTTCCATCACCATCTTTTATTGTTCAGGATTGTTTTAGCTATCCTGGGTTTTTTGGTTTTCCTTGTTAAATTGATTATTGTTCTTTTAAGGTCTGTAAAGAATTGTNTTGGAATTTTGATGGTGATTTTGCTGAATCTGTGGATTGCTATTGGTAGGATGGCATTTTTTTTACTATGTTAATTCTACTGATCCATGAGCATGGGAGATCTTTCCATCCNCTGATGTCTTCTTCACTTTCTTCAAAAACTTGACATTTTTATCGTGAAGTCTTTCACTAGCTTGGTTAGGGTTACCCAAAGATATTTTACATTGTTTGTAGCTATTGTGAAGGGTGCTGTTTCCCTGATTTCTTTCTCAGTCCATTAGTCATTTGTACATAAGAGTGATACTGATTTTATTTTTTAGTTAATCTTGTATCCAGCCAAATCCCTGGAGGTGTTTATCAGTTGTAGGAGTTCCCTCGTAGAATTTTTGGGGTTGCCTATGTNTACTATCATATCATCTGGAAATAATAATACTTTGATTTCTTCTTTTCCAATTTGTATCCTCTTGATCTTCTTCAGCTGTCTTATTGCCCCAGTAAAACTTCCAGTGTCCTATTGAATAGATAGAGTGGACCACCTTGGGTTTTTTCCTGATTTTAGTGAAATTGCTTTGAGTTTCTCTCCATTTAATTTGAAGTTGGTTTTTGGCTTGCTGTAAATTTAGGCCAACTCTTCATCTATTTTTTGTGTATTAACTCAGAACACGGCATTATTAAGCACAGAGGGAACTGCTTATATTTACATATTCACATTACAAAATCATCCTATCTCCTGTAGAATTTATTGTTTTCAATATACTAATGAAAACTGTGGACTTCTGAGGGGAAAGATAGACATGTCATCTTATGTTCTCTAAACATAGCTGTTCACAGAAGCTCTATTAAGTCATCACACGTGGCATGTGAAAAACAATTTGAAACACACTCAGACAGATAGTCCTGGGCTGGGGGATTCCTGAACACATTTTTAAATATGACTGACCCCCTGAAAACTGCTTTCCCACAACACTTAGAGGTAACTATGCCTTTTCCCAGACACCCCTTGGGCTTTAGCAAGATTATTGTTTTTCTCTTTCCAATTTATAAACCTTAGGCAAAACTTCCTNCCCTGTTTGTGTTCCAACTTCGCAGTTTGGTCCAGAGCAGAGAGAAGAACAAATACAGTTATAGAAAGGAAGTAAAAGGTGGCAGCTTGCGTTCTGTGGATATAGATGATTAGCNTTAGATGCCTACACATCACCACCTTGCATGCTGCTGATCTTTTAGCAAACATGTTGATGATGGAGAAAGAATGGCATGTCACTGGCAAACAGTGTGTTTGTTCTACTAGGTATTCCACTAGGCAGCTCCTCACTTGGTGGCCACCAGCCATCAAAGACACCAGTTATCTCAGTGTTCTGGTGATTCTACTTGACATAATATTCTTAAAATTTCAANATAATGAACAGAGTACCCACAGACATTATCTGTTTTATACTTTTTTAAAGGTGGCAAAAATGATTTTCACAGAAGTTTATGTAGTGGACAAAAGTTGCATAGCTCAGAAGTCATGAATATAGGACAAATCCAAATTGCAGGAGGGTTTATATGCAGATTCTTAGCTATCTCCTACTCCTTAATGATCCACTGCATGCAGGAACAGAAGCTCCCATCAATCATTAAGGATCCTGGGCAAGGTGCCAGAAGCATTCAGATGTGAATATGATCTGACCTTCTCTCTCAAGGCATGTCCACAGCATCTGTTGCAATGAATTCTAGCTACTATCTATTTGTTCATTCATTCAGTAGAGGGACTTGAGGAAATGCCAAGGCAGGGACAACTAATTCTAGTCAATGATGTTAGGGGAGATTTCATAGAAGTAACAAATGATCTGAGTTTGTAAGACTCTAATAAATAGGAAATGGTCAAAAGGATTCCAATACAGGAGACAGAATGAAGACCAGAAGGCCTTGGTGCAGACAGGGAACAAAGTGTTGTCAGGAACAGTGGCTGTAGCCTCAGGAGTAATTTCACAGAATTTACAGGACACACTGATGGATTGGAACTTGAGGTAGAGATTGCTAAGGCAGACTCATTTCTCAAGCTTGGGTGGCTGCTGGGATAAAGCCATCAGTGGGCAGAGACTGCCTTGAGGGCTGGACAGGATGATGGCATAGTGGTGAGCATGCTTAATTTAAGATTCCTTAAGGCATTTGGCTTCAGATTCCCAATCAATAGTTGGGTATTTAGATTGGAAGCAAAATGCTCAATACTGGACAAATTGAGCTGAAATTAAAAAGTATAACNTTCCAACTGACAGAGCCTTAAAATACAATAACTTACATTTTGTACATTATGTATATTGTGAAATAAATGCCATTAACTAATTAAGCTATTCTGACTTATGCATAGCTATTTGCATATGTAAAATTTGCTATATATATACATATATATCCATTGTGTTTATTATATATAACAGATTGTATATGTATTATTTATATAGAAGAATATATGGGTCATCTGCAATAAAAGGCACATTGAGTTTCAAGCCATTAATATGGAAGGAAATCTTTAAGACTGGATTTACATGTAATTTTATCCATTACTTTTAAAATACAGAACTTACAAATGAATGATTTTGACATTAGAGGGAGAAGTA
>LZPO01117680.1:38563-50028 GCA_001675575.1 Neotoma lepida
TGTGTGTGTGTGTGTGTGTGTGTGAAATCAGTGTGTCATCTGGAGTCATTTTCTTGCTGTTTCTTTAGCATAACTATACTATTAGGTTTTACCCTAGGCCGATGACCTATATATTCTCAATTTCTTGAACACATTAACAGNATCATGTATGTGTTATATCTCATGGAGTGGGTTTTCAATTCAATTTANAAGTGATTGGTTGCTTCCATAACACGTGTGCCACTCTTGCACCAGTATGCCTTGCAGGCAGGTCTCTGTTATAGGCCACAGGGTTTACGGCTGAGTGATACTGATAATTTCTTTTCTCTTCCAGTATCATAAAGAATAACTTCTGGTAACATGAATACTAGTCAGTAGGAGTGAAGCTTCTAGTTAGGCATCAGTTTGACTTCTACATGTTTAATGACATAAGCAAGTGTTGTCTTCAGCAATAGGGCCTGACTGTCATGTTGTGGAGAGTTACCAAATGCCTTGTCAATAGCCTGTGATGTTTAGGGGTTTCCATGAAGCCCCTTTTGTCCATGACTAACAACATGTATCTCTTCCTCACACTGAAGGTTTTAACTTGGTGGCATCAGATGTCTAGTTGATGAAATGTCTCCACTATTATTTAGATTCTTTCATATATGTATATACTTTAGGAAGCTTCTAAAGATTTCCATATGATTTTAGAAATGGCCTTTTGTATGGTCTCCCCATATTTCCTCATCTACCCTCCTCTCCCATTCCACTTCCTATTTAATCCTCCTATTCTAGGTCCCCCTTTGTCTCTCCATAAAATTATATTCTATTTACCCCTCCTTGGCAGATCTTCTACTCCCCTCTAGTCCCTTATTATGTACCTAACTTCTATGNGTATACAGATTGTAGAACACTTACTGAAATCTTAAAATGTATCATCCACATATAAGAGAAAAAAATATGGTATCTGTCTTTCTAGGCCTGGGTTAATCAGGACTTTTTTCTAGCTCCATCCATTCAGCAACAAATTTCATAATTTCATCTTTCTTAACAGATGAATAATATTTTATTATATAAAGTTACCACATATCCTTATCCATTCATCCATTGATGAACATCGAGGCTGTTTCCAATTTGGGGCCATTATAAATAGAGCAGCAACAAGTATCTCTGTGATAGGATATAGAGCTCCTTGGATATATGCCCAAGAGTAGTATAGCTGGCTCTTGAGATAGATCTATTTCCAGCTTCCCAAGGAACCACCACATTGATTTCCATACAGGCTGTACAAGCTTGCACTTCCACAAGTAATGGATAAGTGTTCCCCTTACTCCACATCCTAGCCAGCATGAGCTGTCATTTGTTTTATTGATCTTGGCCATTGTGACTCGAGCAAGATGAAATATCAAAGTAGTTTTAATTTGCATTTTCTGGATGTCTAAAGATGTTGAACATTTATTTAACTATTTCTCAGCCATTTGTGTTTCACCTTTTGAGAACTCTCTACTTAGTTCTGTAATCTATCTTTAATTAAGTTCTTTGTTTTCTTGATGTCCAGCTTTTGTTTTATTTCTTTTTTGCTTTTTTTTTAGTTCTTTATGTATTTTAGATAATAACCATCTATCAGATGAATAGTTGGGAAAGATATTTTTCTCATTCTGTAAGCTGCCTCTTTGCTCTCATGATGTGTCTTTTGCAGTACAGAAGTATCTCAGCTTCCCAAAGTCCCATTTATTAACTGTTGGTCTGAGTGCTGTGCTATCAGTGTGCTGCTCAGAGTCCTTTCCTGTGACAATGAGTTCCAGCCTATTCCGCACGTTCTGGTCTATCAGATTCAGAGTATTTTGGTCATAGGTTGAGGTTTTTTTTGATCCATTTAGAGTTGAGATTTATGCTAGATTATATATATATATATTTTTCATTATTTTACATGCAGTGACCCAGTTTGACCTGCACCATTTGTTGAAGTGTCTTTTCTCCAGTGTGTATTTTTATCTTCTTTGTCAAAAATCAGGGGTCTATCGTTAGGTGGACTTTTGTCTGGTTCTTCAGTTCATTTCTGTTGATCAATGTGTCTGTTTTATGTCAATGCCAAGCTGTTTATATTGCTATAACTCTATGATACAACTTGTAATCTGGGGTGGTGATATTTCCAGCAGTTCTTTTATTATTCAAGATTGTGTTGGGTATCCTCAGTTTTTTGTGTTTCCATACAAAGTCAAAGATTTATTTTCCAATTTTTGTGAAAAATTGTTTACGTTTTCATGAGGATTTCATTGAATCTATAGTTTGCTTTTAATAAGATGGCCATTTTCACTATGTTAATCCCATCATTCCATGGACATGAGAAATCTTTCCATCTCAGTGTCTTATTCAGGTTCTTCCTTCAAGGTCTTAAAGTGTTTTATTTTACAAGTCTTTCATTTGCTTTATTATAGTTATACTAATATATTTTTGAGGTCTGATTTCTTTTTTTTAGTCTGTCATTTGTAGATGGAAGGCTACTGATTTTTTATGTGTTAATGTTGTGTTCTGCTACTTTGCTGAACATGTTTATCAATTGTAAAAGCTTCCTGGTAGAGTTTTGGGGTCTGTTGTATATGAAATTATATTATATTCAAATAAAGATACTTTGACTTCTTTCTTTCCTATATGTATTCCCCTGATCTCCTTTAGTTGTCTTATTGCTTTAGCTAAGATTTCAAGTATATATTGGATGGGTATGGAAAGAGTGGACATCCTTGTCTTGTTCCTAATTTTAGTGGAAAGGATTTGAGTTTCTCTTTGAGTAGATATTGTCTATGGGCTTGCTGTAAAATTCCTTTATTGTATCGAAGATATCCTTTATATGCATGGCCTCTCCAGAGCTTTCGTCATGAAGCAAGGTTGGATTTTGTCAAAAGCCTTTCTTACGTCTAATGAGATGATCATGTAGTTTTTGTATTTCAGTCTGATTATGTGACAGATTATATTTATTTGGTTTATATACATTGAACCATCCTTGAACCTCTGGGATGAAACTAACTTGATCATGGTAGATAATCTTTAAGTGTTCTTGGATTAAATTTACAAGTATTATAGTCAGAGTTTTGTATCTATGTTCATAAAGGATATTATATTGGCCTATACTTTTATTTTCTTGTGGTGTCTTTGTGTGCTTTTTTTATTAGTGTAAAGTGGCTTTGTAAAAAGCATTAGGAAATGTTCTTTCAGTTTCTGTTTTATTAAATAATTTGAAGAGTTTTGTGTTAATTGTTCATTGCAGTTCTGGTAGAATTCCGCACAGAATCCATCTGGCCCTAGACTTTTTATTTTCTTCTGGTTTTGGGTTGATTTAGGAAACTTTTAATAACAGAATTTTTCTTCTAGCTCCTGCTGTAGAGCTGTATTGGTAGGTAAAATTTGCTTAAAATTGTTTTGATTTTGTCTTTGTCTATTGTGATTAATAATTTTGCTGGGTATAGTAGCCTGGTCTTGCATCTGTGGTCTCTCAGAGTTTGTTAAATTCCATCCAGGCCCTCTGGCTCTCAGAGTCTCCATTGAAGAATTAGGTGTTACTCTAATGGGCCTTCCTGTATATGTGACTCCATCTTTTTTCCTCACAACTTTTAATGTTCTTTATTGTGTAAATTTAGTGTTTGGATTATTTTGTGTTGTGGGGAATTTCTTTTCTGTTCCTATCTATTTGGTGTTCGCTGTGCTTGCTGCCCCTATATAGGCACCTCCTTCTTTAAGTTGGGGAAATTTTCTTCCATGATTTTGTTGAAAATATCTTCTGTGCTTTTGATCTGGATTTCTTCTCCTATTATTTGTAGATTTGTTCTTTTCATAGTGTCCCAGACTTTCTGAATGTTTTGTGCCTGAATATTTTTTTTTAATTTAACATTTTATTTTACTGAGGTATCAGTTTTTTCTACCTTGTTCTGAAGACCAGAAATTCTCTCTTCCATATCTTATGATCTGTTGATGAAGCTTACCTCTGAGATTATTGTTTGCCATCCTAAGTTTTTCATTTCTAGTTTTATTTCTATTTAAGTTTACTTCAGTGATTCCATTTCTACCTTTATGTCTCTAATTGTTTTTATTATTTCATTCAACTGTTTGTGCTTTTACTTATTTCATTAAGGGGTTTATTCATATCTCCTTTAAGATCCTTTAACATATTCATAATTCCTATTTTGAAGTCCCTTACTTGTGCTTCATCTTACCTGCATTTCTGAGGTACTATTACAATAGGATTGTTGACTTCTAGAGGATGAATATTGTCTTGTTTCTGTTTTATGANGGATGTAGTTATCTGGAGTTATGATGTCTGAGTTATTTCTTGATGTAGTTATCTCCCTAAGAGCAATATAGGTCAACTTGAACTACGAGAGGCATCCAGAGAGGGTTGCCTTTATAAAATTAGGCACTTTTAAACAGCAAGGAGACAGATTTCATGGTCCACAGTTTTAAAGTCACCTGGGTGTGACTCTAAAAAAAATTAACTAATATTGGCTTTTTGGAGAGCTCGTTTATTTCAAAGCTGAAAACATTCAAAGGATGTGACTGGAGACACAAACAAGTGGTTAAGAGTGTGTACTGCTCTTGCAAAGGTGCTGAGTTCAGCTCCCAACACCTACATGGAGCAGTTCACAACTTCCTAAAACCCCATTNCAGGTTGTCAGACACCCTTACACAGCAGACTTCCTGGTCCTCTGGCTCTTACAGTCTTTCTGCACCCTCTTTTTTGATGTTCCCTGAGCCTTGTGTGCAGGAGTTGTGTTGTAGATGTATCAACTTGGGATATATTCCCCATGATCAGTTGATCTCTGTATTATAAGAAATTGTATTTTTTCTGTAATGATCTCCATTTGCTNCAAAGAGAAGAAGCTTCTTTTCTCTCTCATTTGTGCTTCCTTACACCAAATCATCAAATGTGATGTAACCACAGAAACCAGTAAAGTAAAAAGAGACCACCAGGGAAAGATAAAGAGTGGAACAGCAGTGGATATGGGATATAAAGAGGGATGGGAAATATGGAGAGTGGGCTGCAATTGGGAAGTGAGGAGGGAGGGCAACACAGAAGGAAAGGAGGGAGGAGAGAGAAATCAAACCAAGGATGTTGATAAAGCCTCNAGGAATATTATCTTACATTTACCTAAATTATATATAGTACATATAAGTGCATATATATGCNTATATATGTATGTATACATATACATTCACACACATATACTTATTGCTGTTGCCTTCAGTTACCTCTTACATGTTGAAGCTAAGACCTGACGACATTGCATACTTTGGACACAGGACTCAGAAGATTTGAGATGTATCTAACCTGAAAGCCTCCTTCATGCCATCTAGCTTTCACTGTACTAGAGGTGCCATACAAGCTGCCAAGAGAGTGGAGAAATAGTCTTGCTGATCAATAGTCTTGCTGATAGTCCTATGAACCACAGCAGTGACCTGCATGAAAAGATAGCCCTAGAGGTATAATAGTGCTACTCATATCTGTCTGGGAACCATCAGCTATCAAATTAGACTTAAGGCCCACTCAACTGGAGGGAAATCATGCCTGGTACTAGAAACCTAGCCAACTACCTGGACCTAGTGAAATCATGGATTTTAAAAGAGAAATCAGCAATGAAACTTTACTAGACCAGCATAATTCTTAACAGCATTCAAAACCATGTNCTTATACCCTCCNAGTTATATTTCTTACCAAGATGAAGCTAAAAATACCCTTCCTATTGAGAATTTCACCTCAGTGGCAGTTAACACTCTTTTCACAATGCAGGACACCGAGCACGGAGAAGAGTGAACTCTGCCCCCCACTCTGCTGACGGACTGTCATTGCAATTTGAATTATCTAAGGCACAAGGAAATTACTCAAATATGAAATGATAGTATGACAGCTAATTGCTGCTATGATTTCCAGTGGCACATTAAAGATTTTCAGATAAAAATAAAATTAGATCTTTAGATTATTGTGTGCTACTCCATTTAAAATGTATTTATCTAGTCCTTACACACTCCATACATATTGTACTATCCATGAGAAATAAAGATAGGTTAAGAATTTTTAGTTCAGTATCTCATACTGCTTTAAGAGAAAATATACAGTCATTTATGAATTGAGAATATAATATCAGGATACAGATATTTGAACTATTTAAAACCACATACCCCTGAGGCATTAACTTCTCCTCTAGGTATCACTCTCTTAAACTTTAGTGAAATTATCCAATGAGCTGACCCTATGTATCTTCTCAAGCTAATCTGGACAAGGGGATGGAGATGTAGCTNAGTTGGCAAGTGCTTGCCTAACATGCATNAAGCCCTGGGTTTGATCACTAACACTACATAAACTGTATGTGGCTGTACATGCCCCAGAACATGACAGATGGAGGCAAGTCTTTTGAAGCCTCAATGCCTACCCAGTGACATACTTTCTTCAACCAAGCTACTCATCCTAATCCTTCCCAAATGGCCACCAACTAAAGACCAAGTATTCAAAACATATGAGCCTATGGGGGCCATTCTCATTCAAACTACCACAGTNATAAGTCATAAAATAAGGAAAGTTAGTTTAAGTTGTTTTAAGGGAGAAGAACAATGCTTATGACATGCTGAAGAAACTACTTTTATCATAGCCCTTGTGANGTTCAGGAAATGAGAAGTTTCCTAGGGCTTGTATGAAAGTGGGCCAATCTGTGTTGAGGAGAAGAACTCCCACTTCTTCCAGAGATCCTGTGTTCTGGCTTTGGAGGATTGGAGGCAGACTGCACACATGGCAAGGATATAGAATGGTCACTTGCCCACTACACAGATGACGTGGTAACACAGAATGGGCGTGGAGACGCTACAGCTCCCATGGTGATTATCAGGGAGGGGTTGGCAAGCTTCTGAGCTCCTGTCCAGAATTATGAAGAGCTATGAAGTGGGCTGGGGGTCTCTTTGATGAAAGGGTGCATGTGGACACTGAGATGAGCAGAGGAGACAAAATTGATGAAATTTCAATGGTTGGAGTAATGGAACCAATTATGTGTACNTTAACAGTGAGTTCCAAGTGACATTGGCTTCAAGTATCTATTCAACTACAGTGTCCCATCCTCCTGTTAGCAAGATCACACAGAGATTGCAAGGGCTCATCCAATCTGGAGACTTTTGAAAAATTATGAAGGTGTGTCTATTTGTGATTACAAGGGGAAAATGGATATGGATAGTTTCAGCCTGGCTAAAACCTGAGCACATTGCAGTCAGAGTTTGCATCATCAGCAACAACACAATACCTCCTTATCTTCTTCCTTATCTTCTCAGTCTCATTTCTCTGATTTTGCCTCCACTTTCAAGTCTACATTAGAGGATCCTTCCCATCTTGCCCTGGTTATCTTTATTGCTGCCCTGTGGGTGGTCCAGCCTAGTGCCTTGTGTGTGTTATGCACATGCTCTACCACACTGAGCTATTCAGTCATCTGATTAGGATGCTTCACTATACGGTGGCCCGAAGTGATAGTACCACGTGTTTCTGGTTCCTACGGGAATTTCTATGAGAACTAAGCAAAATGGTATGGGTCCAGCTCTTAGTACAGAGTCTGGAATTCAGTAAGAACTCATTAGCAGACTTCATTTGTTTACACACATTAGCTAAACATATTAGTCTGTTTCCAAGAAGTGTAGTGATGGTATACCGTATATCACCAAGTCCATCATTCCATGCTTTCTCCCAGCCTCACCTGGAACCTAGAAATTAATAATTACACAGAAGAAATTACTGAAAATTTGCATTGCAATGTTTAGTTTGTACCTTTCAAGTCTTACGAGATTTTTCATATTATTCATTTTTAANAGAATTTTAAAATTATACCTGCTGTATAAGATTGAAAATCCCAATATCTCACAGAGGGCTAAAATCAGCAGCATGGCAGAAGCAGTTAACTTTAGACTCACCTTGGATTGTGACATTTCCTACAAAAAGATGGCTCTGTAGGGGGTGTACTCCTATCTCCAGCTTACTTTGATCAGAACCAAGAGTTCCTATATTCATTCCCTTAGGCATTAGGTACCACTGATGCATGAAAATGTATCTCGTTACCAATGCTCAAGAGCACTCACATGCTGAAAAGAAAAGGGGTCCACAATCTAAGGAAATACCTCTCACTGGAATAAGTCCTTGTCTTCCATGAAGGGCCTATAATAGAATCCACACCTGATAAGTGGATGGCTGTATGGGTTCCTTTCTTGTGTTACAGCCACTTCAGAAGCACACCAATACGCTTTGCATCTTCCTTTATACAAAGATATTTTTGATAAGGGTGTATTATTGAACAGCTCAGAATATATGATTCCCCCAATATTTTATTGTGTTTTGTTGTAAAAATGAGCCCATCCTTCCATTNATTTTGCTCTTTACTCTCTTCTGAGTGTTTTAGAGGAAACTAGCCTGGAAGTAGAAAGTTTGTGTTCCACAGGGATCATTTACATGGCCCTCTGTGATGGTATTTGTAAGGGTCATTCAAGTGATTTGAATTCTTTAAATACTTTTTTTAATTCTAATTGCATAATCTTCCTCTACCCTTTCCACACACCAAACCTTCCCATACACCCCATCCCCTTGCTCTCTTTCAAATATATGTCTTCTTTCTTTAATTTTTATTGCATAAATGCTTAATACATAGATACAACCTGCTCTGTCTGTACAGTAGATGTTTAAGTATGTTTTCAGAGCTGACCATTTGGTATTGGATAACTAATTGGTGTGTTCTTTCCCAGGAAAGACTATTTCTGCCACTCTCAGCATTCCTTAGTTGCCTGTAGTTCTCTGTCTAGGGTTGAGGACTCCTGAGCTTTCCCCACTTCCCTGTTTAGGCAGCCATGTTGGTGAGACTTCATTGGTATAGCTTCTGGCATTTCTAGAAGATACAATCTCACTCTCAATTTGCATATAATTCAAGACTTCTTCAAGAAAAGCACTCATGACTTTCTTTGTAATTTGTTTGGCTTAGCTAGGAATGTTACATCTCTGACATAGTCAGGAGCAGAGTTAAGTCAAATGCAATGGTTTNTTGTGAAGGCACTGTCAGAACTCTGAGAAAGACTCTATTAGAGAGATTGAGTTTCACCTGCATACAACCAGAAGTCCTTCGGCAGCTGTAGCCTCCCTAATGAATCATGAAATTTAAACAGGAAAGGACTAAGTGGGCACTGATGATCAAGGCATAGCTAATCATGGTGATTCGACAGCTCTCAGTGCTTTTCCTAAACCTAAATATATGAAACTCATGAGCCAACAAATGATGTTGGTATAGTAGGAAACTAGAGCACATGAAACCAACGGTGAAGAAATCAGTGTACTAAGAATATGATCCTTGNATTTATTCTCCAACATTAATGTTCTCTTGCATGATAATTTTGAATTTGAGCATAGTCTTATTAATCTGTGTACTACTCTAGATTATTAGCTCACTGTGCAACATAAACTCATTTATACATTTATACTTACACACATGTATGTTTGTGAATTAGATATCTATGTACATATATGTAGAAAAGGGGGCCAGGAAATGGGAGAAGGAGAGAAAGGTAAGAAACAGTCTTTGTGTTTGGACAGAGTACATAGATTCCATTAAATAAGCCTCAGATGCAGAAGAGTAGAAGCTAGCTTCTTCCTGAACTTGGCCCCTGGTGCCATGACAAAGCTTCAGAGTCAACATGACTTTCTTTGCNTTGGGTGAAATGGGGTGAAGCCAACTGATTCAAGGAAGTTTAGATTTTCATCATACAATCACTTTATCAGTTGTAATGAATTGGTATTTTTATCATTGAGGCAATCAGTAATTTCATTAATGCAGGGTTGAACATAACTTGTCCTCAAGCTACCCTTTTCTATGATGACCCCTTGTGCTCATCTCAGCCCTGTGCAAAACCACTGACTCTGTGAATGATGCTTCCTTTTATGTTGATGGGTTTTAAATTTTAGAGTACTGCAGAAAGTCATACACAGAGCATTATGTTCATATAGGGATATAATGTGCTTGTAATAAACCTTTTCTCTTGTACTTTTTGTTAAAGTGGCAAACATTTTTGCATCATAGTAACAGCAAGACACCATTCTGAAGAGCCAGGAGGGAAAAGCAAACTTTAAAGCAAAATCTTCCATTGTATCATTGCTGTTTGTAGAGTATCATGTATCNAAGGAGTCCGTATATGATTATCCATAAGCATTGCCACCACCCGGGGACTTTTTGCTTATCTCNAAAAGTCAATGTTAGGAAGATCTAATTACATAATAAAGTGCAGTCCTAAGCACTGCTGAAGGAGTTGTAAC
Organism: Neotoma lepida; assembly: GCA_001675575.1. Lineage (NCBI taxonomy): Eukaryota > Metazoa > Chordata > Mammalia > Rodentia > Cricetidae > Neotoma > Neotoma lepida. Next base: position 48,834 of record LZPO01117680.1, read on the forward strand.
AACTACATGCATTAGTGTAACTGCCACTCCAGGCAAGCACTGAGCATTTCCCACAGTCCCTACAACAAGCTTTCCTCGTGTGCTTGTCAACCATCACCTGTCTTGCTTTCACCTTCAGGGCATGGCTCACACTCAGAGCTATTCTGTTTCTAGCCCATCTCACCTTCTGTACAAAGAAGCATAGCGTGTGTTGAGAGCAGAGACATATGGAATGGTTTGGAAAATTTGATGTTTCTGTGCATGGGGTACTATCATCATGTAATTTTATAGTTATGCCTTTCTCATGAGGAGAATNCTTTCAATGCTGTAAATAAAGTAGCACAGAGCTCAGTACATTACAGGCATGCTTTCAAGGTCCAGGTTACTTCAATTTTGTGGCATCGCTGTCAACTGAAGCTACCTAACCTTTGTGAACTCGGTCTTCCTCTTCTTTAAAATGAAGATGATACTCATCTACAGGATATGGACANGAAGGTGAGATGAAATGTGGGATTCCTCCAGACATTCTCCCTCATGCTTCTGGACATACCTCTCTCAGGTTGCCTTTGCTTTGGGTACCATTTCTAGTCAACCTCAGCTCTGTGCCGCCNTCGGGCTTCCATGAGTCATAGTTTGTGATGTTGGCTTCCAGGATGAGGAAGTAGGTTTGTAACAATCTCTAAACTGCAGAAATTAGGAAGAACTAGAGATAACCATATGTAACACATGATACATTTGGCAAAGTCTTTCCCCCTGCTTGTGTTTTGCTGCTGCTGTTGTTTTTGAGACAGTGGCAGTCATTTTACACTTGTCTATTCNCCCTCACCTTTTCATGAGCTGCCCAGAGGACTGAGGCTGGATTGGCTCCCTCCCATCTAATCCATGTAGATAAACTACTATTGGCAAAACAGCAGCAACAGTTCCTTCTATTTTGGACCCATTGATAAAATTAAAGAGTAAAACCTCTGTCTTCAAACCAGGAGCCGTCACTGACTTTACCTAAAATGACCAGCAGATTCCACAGGGCTCCTCTTGTATGGTTTTAGTCTCATAGCAATAAGAGTTTTAAAAACAGACTCAGAAGCATTGTATTATGAGGAAATGTTCATGGGGTGATACTGGAAGGCCATGGATGCTGACCTCCAGTCAAGGCATAAGGGAAGGAAGATTGGTTCAGACACCTCAGAAGTCAGTTGTAAGGGAAATTCAGCAAGGC
>LZPO01117681.1:20408-34634 GCA_001675575.1 Neotoma lepida
AACTGGAGAGGGCAGGAAGACAGATGCACTGGCCAGGGCACCTGGGTTTTAGACAACATTGCTTGCAGCTCATTCCTCGCCTGAGTGACAATTGCCACAGTGGTTTATGATGAAAACCACACTTCTACGCTTCCTGTTTTTATGTCAATTGAGTTAAGTTCTGTTTATACAAGATAGGAAATTATGTACCTTTAACAAACAAACGAACAAACAAACAAAAAACTCCAAAAATCTACTATAACCAAAAGCCAGTTAAACAAATATATTTTCCAAAATGTGGTTGAGATGTATTTTGTTTCTTTGCAGAACAATAGTTAAAGGAAAGGACATGACCTTCCCGTGATTTAGGCGTGAAATTAGTAAACCATTGTGTGCTTGGAATTTATTTTGTTTCCTAGGAATGAGTGGCAGATGTGAATGGTTGAGATTTTGTAGTACTCTTAGTGAAAACATTTATTTTTATTTTTTATTGAAAATAGACTTGTGTTTTATACAATATATTCTGATAATGGTTTCCTCTCCCCCAATCCATCCATTCCATATCCTCCCCACTTCCCAACCCACACAAATCCACACCCTCTCTTTCNTGTTAAAACAATAGAATACAAACAGGCATGACAACACCAACAACAATAATAATGATGATGATAATAATAATAATAATGAAATAATATAAAATAAAATAAAATCAGAATAGCATAAACTAACAAACAAAAAAGAGCCAAGGAAAAAGCATAAGAAACACAAACAGAAAATCCATAAAAACAAAATTGGAAACTGTAATATATAAGGAAAAAATCTGTAAGAAAAGAAAATGCTCAGATAAAGCACTGTGAGACAACAACAACAACAACAATAACAAAACAAAACAAAAAAACCTCAAATGCCACTGAGTTCCTTTTGTTTTGGCCATTACTGCTGGACCTCAGGCCCACTCTTAAGTGTGGTTTGTATAACCCAGTGAGGTTCTTTTGGAAAAACTAGTTTTTCTTTTGTAAATGTTTATTAATCAGATATAGTTTCTGGGTTGGGGATGGGGACATGTGTCTACTTCCCCTCTCAGCACTGGGACCCCATCTGGCATAGACCTGTGCAGACTCTGTGGATGGTGCCAGAGTCTCTGTGAGTCCATATGTGTGTCAGGCCTGTTGTGTCTAGGACTTGTTTTCTTGGTGTCTCTGGCTCTTACACTTTTTCTGCCTCCTCTTCTTCAGAGTTCCCTGAGCATTGATGGGAGGAATTTGGTGGCAACATCTCAGTTAGGACTGAGTGTTCCAAGGTCTCTTATTCTCTTCAAATTGTCCAGTGTGGGTCTCTGTATAAAGCCCATATAAGGCATCAGGAAGTTTCTCTGATGATGGCTGAGCAAGATACTGGTCTGTAAGTACAAAAGAATGTCATTAGGGGTCATTTCAGTGCTATGTTTCTTTAATAGAACAGTGGTACTTAGTTTTCCCCTAGGTCAATGGCCTATCTAGTCTCAGGTTCTTGGCCACCCAGGAGGTGTTGGGGATGGGCTCCATCCTATGGAGTGGACCTTAATTCCAGTCATATGGTGGTTGTTATTCTGACAACTTTCGTTTCACTATCTCACCAGCATATTTTGCAGACAGGTCACCATTGGAGATGGCAGGTTCTTTAGCTGGATTGGTGGTTATCTTTCTCTTCTGGTAATGTGAAGAGGACATTTAAGTACCATGAACTAGTCTGTAGCGGTAAAGGCTCTAGGTAGACTCTCCAAGTTCAGCGAGTCTTCTTGATGTTCTCTTCACCAATAGGTCCTTACCATCAGATTTTTGGAGAGTAACCAGTATCAATATACTGGATTGTTTGTGAGTTTCCACTGGGACTCCCTTTACCAACATTCCCAGTACTAGAAGTTTCATTTGGTGGTGAGAGATGTCNAATTGGGGCTTTGTGTCCCCAGTAATTTGGTAATTCCAATTTAGATATTTTTCCTATACATATATATTTTGAGAAGCTNTTACTGTACTAGGTATCCACATGACCTCTCAAATGGCCCTTAGTGTTAGCTGTCCCTCACCTTACATTCTCTATACCAATTTCTTTTTCCTTGTATTTACAACATATGTCAANGAAGTTTAAAGAAAAGCATATGANCTTAGGAAATTAGCATGTAGAAGTCATAGACAAACCCTTTATAAGAACATGTTCTGGGTTTGAGGATTTAGCTCAATGGTAGAGCCCTTGCCTAGCAAGCACAAGGCACTGGGTTCGGTCCTCAGCTTCTGGGGTGGAGTTGGAGAAGCATGTTCTTTCTTCATTTTTCTAAAATTAAAACAGAACTAAGTTAATTTCCCCACAAAGTCATCTTCCATTAAAGTTATGTGCTGCAACTTTGTAGGTTTTCCCTTCCTTCTAATTTATTCGGCCACCTATTGTGAATTATCTGGAGCCATTTACAAACATTAAGTGGGCTTCCGCTTGAAGGCATGCAATGTTCTGTTTTGTAATGTTCTTCTTCAAAGTAGTATAGGGAGGAAAGGGGTAAAGACCAGGGACAGGGCATCTGGGGACTCTGCATTGACTGTGAGGGTGCTGAGGAAGCAGAGAGAAGGTTGGGGTTTGGAATTTGAAAGTTTATGTTTAAAAGAGCCATGGTTAAGGGAATATGTCAATAATTCATGCTGGTATTATTTTAACTCTTTAAAATTGTTATTGCATAAACTGTTTTCTTGNTTTATTAATCAATTTTTTTCCTAATTGCTTCCTCTCCATGAAGACTTAGTTTTGTAGATATACTACAGATCTGTTTTGTGATAAGCATTCATTTAGGCTCTGTACTTCAAAGGGGTAAACATTATTTCATTGCATTCCCTCCCATGTTTGCTTCCATGTCATTGGTGTTGCTCTCAACAAACATCCAAGCTCCATACGAGCTTACTCNGCTTGGGAGACAGTGACAGAAATGATGTGGCATGAGAGGAACTCGATATGTACTAAGGAGTCATGGCTTCTGGGCTATTTTAATGGGAAACTGCAGCAGTCATCCTTTGGGGACCATGGAAGAGGAAAATCACAGTGTTCTTCCAGGAGCTACTCTGACAGTGTGACGCTGGATTGGGGTATGAGTCCACAGAGAAGGTAGCTTTCTCAATACATANAAAATTCCTTCCTTCACTCCACTAATATGTATTCATCAGTGTCTGCATTAGGGATTAAAGTGTTTGCCCCTGGCAATAGACTCTGATATGTAAACGCAGAACTGTCACGAGTGGTGTGGCTAATACAGCTTCTCAAATAGGTCTCTGCTGCTGCTCCACATGATACTGTCAGCTGTGGCTGGGGTCCATTTCTGCAGCCTTATGGATGAAGAGTTTAAAACTTATGGGTGAATTGAAAACTTAAGACTTTTTCCACATAGGAAGGTTCCTGCAAGGGTGCATCGCAAAGTAAGGGAGGAGTGCTCCAGGTCTAGGTTTGGTTATCAGTTCCCAAAATATACATGTGAAAATCTTAATCCCTAGAAATTCAAAGTGTGACATTGATTAGGGTTGGGATCTTTACATTTCTTTAAGCTTAAATGAGGTCAGTAGGGTGGGACTTAAAATAGCATAGATGGTAACACATAGGAAGACATGACAGTCTATAGGGCTGCCATTACAAACTGATATATAGACTGGGNTGCTTAAATACCAAGTTTAGTTTCTATTGTTATGGAGTCTGTCTTAGTTACTCTTCTATTGCTGTGAAGAGACACCACGACCATAACAACTCTTACAAAAGAAAGCATTTAATTGGGGCTTGCTTACAGTTTCAGAGGTTTAGTGCATTGTCATCATGGCAAGAAAAATGGCAGCAAGCAGGCAGACATGATGCTGGGGAAGTAGCNGAGAGGTCTACATCCACATCTTCAGGCACAAGGAGGAGAGAAGCATTGGACCTGGTTTGGGCTTTAAACCTCAAAGCCCACCTNCAGTGACACACCTNCTCCAACATGGCCATAGTCCTGATCCTTCTCAAGTAGTGCCATTCCCTAAAGACTAAGCATTCATATGTATGACCCTATGGGGACCATTCTTACTCAAACCCCCCACAGAGTCTAAAAGTCCATCAGGATTGGTGACTAATGAAACCTCTTTTGGACTGTGGATAGCCATCTGCTCATGTATCTTTGTTTGACCCTTGTTACCTTGTCAGAGGCCCCATCTCTAAACACACTGGGGGTGAAGGCTTCAACAGCAAAGATTTGGAAAGACAGTGGTCTATCTATGTAAGCCACAGAGACAGATGGGCATGGAAAAAAGATTGGGTGACATGACACACAAGATGGCCATTTACAAGCCAAGGAAAAAAGCCTGGAGCAATCCTTCCCATAGAGTACTCAGAGAGAATCAGCCCTTCTGAATATATTCTGGCATATAGAANATCAACAGTAGGTCTCTACTGGTTAAGACATGCAATCACAACACTTTGTTCTAGGAGTTTAAGCAAACCAACACAGTAACTGTCTTGTAGTCTCATGAAGTGGAAGCAGTCTATGAAATAACCTTTGGACACAGCTTTACTCAAAGAAGCAAGAGAAAAACNTTCTGAAGCCAANTTTGAGAGCAAACCTCNGAGTTTTTCCTGTCCATTTGTTTTCTGTTTCAGGCCAGCATGGCCGATCATGTCAATCACCATCTGTCCTGGACACATCAGAGCAGTTATTGTCAGAGTGAGAGAGAGCTGGAAGCTTAACCTGAAAAGTCAGGTGGAGTCTTCCATTGCTCTCTGCAGAAGAATGGAAGGCACAAAGGGTTGAGATTCACCAAAGTAGAGGGAATTGGAGATCAGGCTAACATAAGGAGGCTATAAGAACTCACATAAGAGTCCTGGAGTGGAATGGATCACTTAAAGGATAGTAGGTAGTAGGGAAAAAAATGCTTTTGTAGAAAGTGACTCAAGCACACTGGAGTTATGTGATAAGGGCCAGCCAGCAGTGATAGTCAGAGAGCAGGGGAGCAAGTTCACACTGNGCATCNTCAGGGAGATGGCTTACCTCTCTCCCTAGGAAGAGTTCCCAGCCATGGAAAAGGCCAGGCTTCTAAGATTCCTAATCTCCTGTGAGACAAATTGTGTTCTTCTCTCATTAGAACATTTTTTTTTAATCAAGAGACAGTCTCTCTGATACTAAATCATGAGGCCAGAATTGAATCACATAACTCAATGGGAGTAACAGAATCTAACATACATGACATAGGCTCAAAGTTTTGACTAGGAAATGAAGTGACTTTTAGTAAGCTTCATTTTTCTGTCTGTTAAATATGTGTCTTATATTCTCTCTCTCTCTCTCTCTCTTTCTCTGACACACACACACACACACACACACACACACACACACACACACACACACACACACACACAGAGTTGTTAGAGATTTGGATGCCTACATTGATTTTTAGTCATTTCTCTCAACAGGTTAAATTTTCAACACTCAGAGTGACTTTCTTATTTTCAGTGGTGGAAGTTGAATCACAATGTAATAGAAGCTGTTTACTTTTGTGAAGGAGAGGAAAATGGAGTGAAATCATCCGTGGGTTTTTAATGCCAGCTTTTCTTATTTAGAAGATTGTTACTGATGATATGGCACAAAACACATAGCTAGACTAACAGGGTCACTCAGTCACAAAATTCTGCTAATGTGGAAAATGACAGACCACACTGTATGCTGACAAATAAGGGCTGTACTCACCTTTTATTCTTATGTTTTCTTTTCAAATTCTTATGGAAGCCTGGAAAATTGAATGCACATTCCAGTGATGTGCAGGATCCTGGAAACAGCATCCCATAAATCATCAATACGTACCAATTCTTCTAATTTTATTATTTTAACTATTCTAAAACTGATGGCAGCAAACAGAATTAGGGACTATAATTTCAAATATATGATCATATCTGTGGAAGTCTAAAGGAACATGCCATATAGAAAATTCCAAAATAAACATGTGCACTCAAAACATTACTGACATATTTACTTCTTCCTTGGAACCAAAGACACCAAATGCTCATTTGCATATTTAAGAATTATAACTGCATTTCAGATTTAGTTGTTGATTTAACAAAGCCTAATATATTGATTTTAACGAAACAGTAAAGTAGAAAATAAAAACAAATAGGCTCATTGTAACAGTGTCCCAGCGGGAATAACTATAGTCACTTTGGTCATTGATGAACTGTCTATAATGGTGTGGATTAGGCAAATAAAAACAAACATTGCCTTGATTTAGCTCAAGCAGGAAAAGAAATCTTGTTTGTCTATGGCTTCACAAATTTTTCTTAACATTTAGTATCCCATGAAGAAGAGGCAAACAATGAAGATACTATATTCAAAAATGCAAAACCAGTACACTGGGGTGACGGTTTTGTTTAGACTTAGAGACATGTTATATCCATCCCATTTACACTGTGAAAGGGCCTCATTAACTGTTCTCCCAGTGTCCAATACAGACATTAGTGACCATTTTACTTCTGAGTTTTAAGGAACTAAACACCTGCTCCAACGTCATGGAGTCGTAGCTAACCGGCATGTTGTGTGCATGGTTGTATAAATACTTTGTGATATTTTGTTTTTGTTGAATATTGATAAATCACATGCATTTTTGAGAATTTGCTATTCTACATGATGGTAACTTAACTACTGGGATCTACAAAATTCTTTTATTTTTGGAAATTTTATTCTGCTGACCTGTGTATGTGTTCTATGGTAAACACACCAACACCTATTCATACATACAACNGTCTTCCTGTATGCTGAAATACATCTCTAGATTGATTAATAATACTTACTGCAATGTTCTTTCTATGGAAGTACCATATGGTACCATACATACCATATATACATATGGTATTTCCATTATATGTATATGTGTGTATGTCTGTGTGTGTGCATGTGTAACATGTAAAAAAAAAAAGCACAAAAACAAAGAAACCCTAAAGGAACCTTGTTCTTTCTCCATATTCTATTAGCATTTCTAGAATAAGAGAGCAGGGACTGGTTACTCAGTTACTGCTATAGACCCCTTTGTTTTTCCTTAATAGAAAGATAAAGAACTGTTGTCAGTTGTCTTTACTTTTTTGGTCTTTTGTGGGGACCCACCACCCAGCTCCGAAATAAATACACACAGAGGCTTATTCTTTCTTATGAATGCCTGGCCTTATCTTGGCTTGTTCATAGCCAGCTTTTATTAACTTAAATTATCCCATCTATCTTTTGCCACTGGGCTTTTACTTTTCTCTATTTCTGTATACCTTTCATTATTTCTCACTCTCTGGCTTGCTGTGTAGCGGGGGAGCTGTGTAGCTGGGTGACTGGCCTCTGGAGTCCTCATCTTCTTTCACACCTTGATCCTCCCTTCTCAGATTTCTCCTCCTATTTATTCTCTCCACCTATCCTTTCTCCTGCCTTGCTATTGGCCATTCAGCTCTTTATTAGACTAANCAGGTATTTTAGACAGGCAAAGTAAAGTAACACAGCTTCAGAGTTACACAAATGCAACATAAAAGAATGCAACACGTCTTTGCATCATTAAACAAATGTTCCACANCATAAACAAATGTAACATGACTTTAAATAATATTCTACAACAAAGAACATCATTTCTANAGAACTCCTGTTGTTTTCCCTATCTAGAACATTCTTGTCCTGGTATTCAGCTTCCCTGGGTCCAAGCATTTCCCAGAGATCCACTACAACTATGCTCCATGACCGTGCTGNCTTTGCACCATCTTACCCATCAAGGGCTGCTGCTCTCTGCAGCTGTGGATTACTGAGGCTGTTGAGATAAGAAGTTCAATTTATACACATGNTCCTTTCCATATACAAAACATACACTAAGCTTACTAATAGTGTTCCTACAGATCATCACAACCATGCTTCAGTGATTGCCCTAGTTATTAAGACATTAGAAGTATTATAAATGTCTTATATTTGCAAACATGAAAGCCTTCTGGCCTCTAACATTACATTCAAACCTTTCCCTGAATGTGATNAANTTGTACTGGCCCAACTCTTTAACCTCCTATTAGCAAATTTCTTATTTTATAGTAGTATTTCTTAAATAAGAAATAAGATATAACTAAATAAACAAAACTTTCTTGTATATTCAAAAATTGTTTAATGTAAAATCTTTATGGACTACGTAGTGATAATTCCTTTGGAATTTGGTTTTTACTTGTGATAAATTCCATTTAACAAATAGAGAAACTAATACATAGGTAAACAGAATTTTTGTTTACAACAGACGGTTTTACTAAATGGGTTCAGTCTAAGAGAATGGTGACTCCACTGTGATATTTAAAATCGTCCTTGATTAGGGTACAATTGGTTTGTTGAACTTGGGAGAAAACAGTTAATGAGATGGACTTAGTTTTAGAGGAAACTTTGAGAAGGACATATCTAANACATATATGTTAAAATCATCATTAAGAGCTGAAAAAATTAAAGTTTGTTGAAATAGATATTAGTTATTTAAATAAAATATTATAAAACAAACTAAATATAGCCACACACCTACAGCCACCTGAATTTTCATAAAGGTGCAAAAAACATACATTGGAGAAAAGATAGCATCATTAACAAATGGCACNTGGAAAACTGCATATCTACATGTAGAGTGAAATTTGGTCCTTNCCTCTTCACTTGCATACAGGTCAATTGCAAATGGATCAAAGAGCTCAAAGTTAGACCTGAAACTCTGAAGCTTCTAAAGAAAGAGTAAGGGATATGCTTTAGGATACAGGCTCAGGGAAGGGCTAGACCTGAAACTCTGAAACTTCTAAAGGAAGAGTAGGGGATATGCTTTAGGATACAGGCTCAGGGAAGGGTTAGACCTGAAACTCTGAAACTTCTAAAGGAAGAGTAGGAGATATGCTTTAGGATATAGGCTCAGGGAAGGACTTTCTAAATTCACTTCTGGTCTCCCTTCAATAAGACCAACAATCAGTAAGTCAGACTCTATAAAATCAAAATGCTTCTGCATTATAAATCCAACTGTTAACACACTGAAGAAGCACCATGCACAATGGGCAAACAATCTTTGCCAGCTATATGTCAGACAGAGAACCAGTGTCTGGAATGGGAAGGAACTCAAAAACACTAAATACCAAGACAATATACAACCCAGTTAAAAAGTTCCCCATAGATTTGCATTTCCCTGGTAGCTAAGGATGTTGAACAATTCTTTAAGTGTTTCTCAGCCAATTGAAATTCTTATATTGAGAATTCTNTGTTTAAAACTGTATCCCATTTTTTATTGGGTTATTTGGTATTTTGATGTCTAGTTCCTTGAATTCTTTACGTATTTTGGAGATTAGCCTTCTGTCAGATGTGGGGTTGGTGAAGATCTTTTTCCATTCTGTAGGCTGCCATTTTGTCTTATTGACAGTGTCCTTTGCCTTACAGAAGCTTTTCAGTTTCAGGAGGTCCCATTTATTAATTGTTGATCTTTGTGTCTATGCTACTGCTGTTATATTCGGGAAGTAGTCTCCTGTGCCAATGCATTCAAGGCTACTTCCCACCTTCTCTTTTATCAGGTTCAGTGTAACTGTATTTATGTTGAGGTCTTTGAGATACCATCTTACACCTGTCAGAAAGGCTCAAATAAAAATCACTAATGACAGCCTATGTTGAAGAGGATGCAGAGTAAGGGGAACACTTCTCCATTGCTAGTGGGAGTGCAAACTTGTACAGCCACTTTGGAAATCAACATGGTGGTTTCTCAGAAAATTGGGAATCAATCTACCTCAAGACCCANTTATACCAATCTTAGTTGTCAGTATCTATTGCCACCGGCATTCTGGGCATAGGCAGAAGCAGTCTGGCTGGTCTCTNGCTGGAGCTGGGCGGGATGGTGAATGTCGAGGCCCAGCCCCCAATCCCCCGGGGTTAAACACACTGGACCGGGAGTCTGTCAAAGCAGGAACTTGTTTTATTGAATCAGGCATGGGCTTTTATACGGTGGAGTGAAGGGGAAGGGGTCTTGGGGTGACGTGGGATGGGGTAAGGGTAGAAGGCCAATGAGATTTCTCCATGATAGCAGTAGCTAGGTAGAGGTGGTCTTGGTGGTTGGGATGTGCTGAGTCACTCCTAAGTGGGAGTCGTGGTCCAAAGACAGGTCACCAAACTCGAGTTAGGCTCAGGAAGTTACACTGGGCCTCACAGACCCCACAATACTTGAGTTAGCCTCAGGAAGTTACACTGGGCCTCATGCCCGGGCCTTATGAGGCCCAACATTAGGTGTATACACAAAGGATACTCAATCATACCACAAGGTCCCTTACTCAGCTATGTTCATAGCAGCTTTATTTGCAATAACCAGAATCTGGAAACAACCTAGATGCCCCTCAACTGATGAATAGATAAAGAAAAAGGTGGTACACATACACAATGAAGTATTATTCAGTGGTAAAAAACAATGACATAATGAAATTTGCAGGCAAATAGGTGGAACTGGAAAAATATCATCTTGAGTGAGGTAACCAAAACCCAGAAAGACAAACATGCTATGTACTCACTCATAAGTGGATATTAAATGTAAAGCAAAGGATAACCAGACTGTAATCCACAGCCCCAGAGAAGCTAGGTAACAAGAAGGACCCTAAGAGGGACACCTGAATTTCCCTGAGAAGGAAATATAGATGAGATCTCCTGAGTAAACTGGGTGTGTAGGGGGCTGGAGGGGAGGGGATGAGGGGATGAAAGGAGAAAGTAATGAAAGAGATATCTTGACAGAGGTGAACATTTGGGGGCTATAGAGAAACTCAGTGTTAGGTAAACTCCCAGGAATCCACAAGGAGGACTCTAGTTATGACTCCTAACAAAAGTGGAGAGGGCTCCTGAACTGACATTCTCCTGTAATCAGATTGGTGACTACCCTAATTGTCATCATGGAACCTTCATCCAGTAACTGATAAAAGCAGATGCAGAGATCCATAGCCAAGTACTGGGTCGAACTCCTGGAGTCCAGTTGAAGGGAGGAAGCAAGGATTGTACAAGCAAGGGGTGGGGGTCAAGATCATGACAGGGGAACCCACAGAGACAGCTGACCTGAACTAGTGGGAGATCACAGACTCTGGACCAACAGCTAGGGAGCCTGCATGGGACCAATCTAGGCTCTTTGTATGTGGGTGACAGTTGTGTAGTTTGGTTTGTTTGTGGGCCGTAGCAATGGGATAAGGACCTATTCCTGGTGCATGAGCTGGCTTTTTGGAATCTATTCTCCATTCTGAGATGTCTTGCCCAACCNTCATGCAGGGGGAGGAGCTTGATCCTGCCTCAACTTGATATGCCATGCTTTGTTGACTCTCATGGGAGGCCTGCTCATTTCTGAACAGAGAATTGGATGGGCTGGGTGGAGGTAGATTGGAGGTGGTGGGGAGGGAACAGGAAGAGAGGAGGAAGGGGAAACTGTGGTTGGTATGCAAAATAAATGAAAAAATTTAAATAAATAATTAAATAATACACAATTTGTTAAAAAAAAAAGTTCCCTATAGAACCCTACAAAGATTTTGCAGAATAAATTCAAATGGCTAAGAAATGTGTGAAAAAGTGTTCACCAACTTTAGCCACCAGGGAAATGCAAATTAAAACCATTCTGAGATTTCATCTTACCACATAGGTGTCATCCTTCATCAAAGAAACATCTTCTAGCAATAGAAAGAAAAATTTCAGAAAACCACAACCTATAGTACCCAGCCTCAATTGATCCATCTACAACACAACTCCTAGACCTAAGGCTCTGGCCTCACAGCAGAAGAGGAGTAGAAAGATTATAAGATACAGAGGAACAGGAAGTTTGCTGTGAGATTTGCTTTCCAATCAGTGTCAGAAAAATTATACCCTGAAGTCTCATCAACATGGCTGCTTAAATAAGACCTGGTCAAGGATAACATGCTAACATGAAAAGAGGAAATCCCATGAGGCCTCAAGCCTAGACAAAGGAATTACAGACAACTAAAGAATAGGAAGAATAGGGTAAATGATTCTCCCCAGGGATATCCCCTAATTGCCTCTCCAATACCAAGTGGTCAGCCCTAAAATTCCATACATACAAGTAACATTATATGGACTGAGCAAGTTGTATTTATATATTTATATTTTTAGGAATATATGTATGTGTATGTGTGCAACAATAATTCAATAAATAGAGGCCATGACTTTGAGAGAGGGCAAAGAGGTACATGGGAAGGGTTGGTGGGAGGAAAGGGAAGGCAGACTAAAATGGAATATTTCAATTTAAACATTTTTTTAAAGGACAACAAATGTGTGTGAGGGTGTGGTGAAAGGAAAACCCCCAGGCACTGCTGGTGGAAGTACAAATTAGAGCAGCCACTATATAAATCATAGACTGGGCATGGTGGTGCACACTTTTAATTGTAACACTCTGGAGGCAGAGGCATTCACTCTCTGTGAGTTCGAGGTCAACCTGTTCTATATAGTGAGTTCTAGGACAGCTAGGGCTATGCAAAGAGACCATGTCTCAAAAAGAAAAGCAAACAGACGATTATAAATCACAGTTATAATTCATCAGACAACTAGAAATAGATGTACTATATGACACAGCTCTACTACTTCTGGGCATACATTTAAAAGATGATTTATTAACTATTACACAGACTATTTATTAACTACTACATGTACATCTATGTTCATAGCTTCAATAATCATAGTAGTTATAATATATAAACAACTTACATGTCAATCATCTGAGGAATGGATAATGAAAGTGTGATATATATATTTATATATATATATTTATATTTTATATATATATATATTTTATAGCTGAATATTTTATTCAGCTATAAAAAATGAACTTAAAAAATTTTCATCTATGTGGATGGAACTATAGAATATACTGAGTGAAGTGACCCAAAGAAATACAAATGCTACATGATCTTACACACATGTGGATCTTAGCCTCCANTCTTCATATTTGTGTGTTTAATTTGGAATACCTTATAGAATCCAGGAGATAAGAAAAGTTCAATTGGTGGGGAGGGGGAAGAAATATCTTAAAGGTGGAAGAATAGTGGGGCACAGATGATATGAAAGGGAAAAGGGGAATGATGGAGAGGGATCTTTAAGTGGGGAGAGGAATGGCAGGGTATAGCAAAGAGGAGTGTTGGAAGGAAGATACTAACAGTAAGAATGCTTGGAAAAGCCATATCTACCTATTATTTTTATAAGTTACATTCATTCATATATACATACATATATATATATATATGACTGTATACATAGAATTGTCTAGAATTACCCTACACAGAGGATGAAAAGCCATAGGTTGCCAAATATAAAGCTCTGTTCCAGGTGCGGGATGCCTCCTATCAATTTGTTGGTGAGAGGTGTCCTAGGGACCTCCAGACAACACAGGCCATTGCCAGTGTTCTTGGTTACCTACCTTACTGGATGGCAAGGCTCTACTGCCGAGATACACACCTTNGTCAAAAGACATGGAAAAGATTAGTTGGTGCCTAGCAGGAACCTTTGTCTTTGCTGGCTAGCTTTCATAGTACTCGAAGGTGCTATGCAGGCTAGAGAAGGAAGACATTTTGTAACAGTCTTACTCCATGAATTTCAGTAAGGATCATCATGGGAAGATATGCCTATGAATACTGACATGAATATTGTAGTGGTAACCAACCACTCTTCTGCTCAGATTTCAGATCAGCTTCACAGAAGGAAATACATGCTTAGAACTGTAATTCTGGCCAAGAACCTATAGTAAGGGAGACAGTATGCCACAGGGGCAAACTTACTATTATTCTTGCTAGATGGATATCTTAAAAATCTGCCTTCTCAATTTGTGTATCTATACATGTAGATTGGTATGGACCTCAGACCTCATTAGAAAAGTTTTTGTGTGCAATGGATATTGATTAACAAGACATTCACAACTGGTCCAAGCATGAAATTATCACAAAAACAAACACATTAATCAATGGAATTGAATTGAACACCTAGAAATAAGTACACACATCTATGGATACCTGATTTTTTAAATAAAGAATCCAGAAATTCACACTGGGAAATATATACACTTCCCTTTCATAGGAAGAGGAAGCAGAATAGGTATCAATGGGAGGGAAAGAGAGGGGAGGCTAGATTAGTTCCAATGGGGGGGGGGAAGGAGAGGGAAAGCTAAAGCTAAAGTTATTTGAGGAGCTGTATAGAAACCTAGTACAGTAGAGTCTTCTTCAGTTATATACATGTATGAAGGGGAT
>LZPO01117681.1:34999-49968 GCA_001675575.1 Neotoma lepida
TTATATACATGTATGAAGGGGATATAAACTAAGTAACCAAAAGAATAGAAACCTAGTACAGTAGAGTCTTCTTCAGTTATATACATGTATGAAGGGGATATAAACGAAGTAACCAAAAGAATAGGGGAGACTAAGCTCCAAATCTTGTCACCAAATGAAGCTTCTAGTACAAGGAATGGGTTACATCTCATTGAGTTGTTGCACAAAGGAGCCACATTGGAACCCCCAAACAACCCAGACTATTGCCAAGGCTATTGGTTGCTCTCCCAAAACTGATGGTAAGGCCCCATTGTTNAAGACACCTACACAANTCATTGGAAACAGAGAAGTAGGGCTGGTATATATAGAGAGCCTTCACCTTACGGACTAATCTCATGGTACAGGAAAGCACTCTGCATGCTACCAAAGGAGAATGGTAAACACCACCCCAGGTATAAACTCTTCAGTCTACAATGGTAACCTTCCTTCTGGTGCAGTAGTGACACAAAAGTTGTGAGAGTTACCAACAAATATCTGATTTGATTTAAGGTCCACTCCATGATTTGGAATCAATACCTGACACAGCTTGGATGACCAAGAACCTGAGACTTTATAGGCCAGGGACCTAGGAGAAAACCAAATACTATTGTTCTGCTAAAGGAATAAAATAACTCCTGATGACATACTATGCTATACTCGTAGATCAGTGTGATGGATACACCTTGCTCAGCCATCACCAGGGAAACTTCCTCCTGCAGCAGATGGCATCAGATACAGAAACACACAGCCAGATAATGTGCAGAGAGTGAGAGGTGAGTTGTCTCCATCAAATCCCTTCTTTCAGGACTCAAGGAATTTTGAATAGGAGGAGGAAAGAGTGTGAGAGCCAGAGGGAATGGAAGACATTCAAAACACAAGGCCTTCTAAACACAGCAGACTGATGCATATATGAGCTCACAGAGACTGTGGGAACATGCACAAGGCCTGCACATGTCTGCTCCAGATGGGAGCTAGTTTTGTGTTTTTATGGGATTCCTGTGTGTATGAGTGTGTATCTCTACATCTATGTGTTTCTCGTGCTTTTTCTTTGGCTTTTTCTCCTATTTGTTTGCTTTGTTTTATTCTGTTTGGTTTATTTTCTTTTGCCTTATTTTATTATTATTAAGTTTAGATGCCTGTTTGTTTTCTAAGAAGAGATAATAGGGAGTGGATCTGGATTGGGAGGGAGGTGGGGAGGAACTGGGAGGAGTAGGGGGAGGGGAAACTCCCCCTACTCAGAGTATATTGTATAAAAAAACATTTTCATTAAAAGAAAAAGATGTATTTTAAACTATATAAACAAACCTATGAATTTATAAATAGAAAAATTGAAATTGATGAATAAATTTAAGAACCAGGCCTTTATGAACAACAATATAAAAATTTTACAATAGAAAACAACAGTAGATAAAATTTTTGCAAAGGTGATTCAGAGAAAGGGAAAATATTTGTAAAAATATTAGAAGTGAGGAAGTAGATAAAAGCACAGATGTAAAAAACTTGTTTCAATGCAAATAAGATACCATCTGCTCAATCAGAAAATAAATCACATTATAAAGTTGCAATAATTAAATAGGGCCATTTCTGTGCAAGAATATACTTAACAGACTAATGAAATTGTAGAAAATATCTAGAAGAAACCCCAGATGCATGTAAATTTGACGCTTTATGAACATGGCAATTAAAACCAGCTAAACTAAGAAAGATGCTGTAACTAAAGCATGGCAACTGGGTGATCTATTAGACAAATTCTCTCTCTCTCTCTCTCTCTTTCTCTTATAAAATGACATTCTGGAAATGAACCAATATCTGTTACAGGGAAGTAAAACATTTTTATCAAAATTATTTGACAAAAGCAGTTGTGCCTATTTCAAAAACAAAAGAATAAAACATAATTTGATGTAAAAGCAAAATCCCCTTTTTAATTGCTAGTATCTCAGTTATCTGACTTGACTTTGAANATACATACACAAATATGCACAAAATGTAAGGTTTTAAAATATATAGATATATGTATATGTTCATACATTGTCCCTTAGGGATTTTAGTTACAAACTGAAGATAATTGTGATTCAAATGAAAAACAGGGGAGTGGGATTTGAAAAGATGGTGAACGGGTAACCATTTCCAGAGAAAAGATGCAAAACAAAACTTATGTGATTAGGGCAGGCCAACAATATAAAGCGCAATCAAATCAGGCTACAGAAGCCTTCTTTGCTGCTACCACTGCCTGTGAAAATGTTCCACTGCCTTGCTTGCTTTATGTCACTCTCACCACATACTAGAGAAAAGTAACTTCAGGAAGAAGTATTTATTTCAGTTCATGTTTCCAGGGTTCTCAGTCCACATGCTTTGTTCACTGTGAGCTTGTAGCTGAAACTACTCTCCTCATGGGGAACTGCAGGCTATACAAAGATAATACAGAAGAGGGCTAGNGCTAGAAATGTCTGCCAAAGACAAACTATTAGTGACCTCCTTCTTCCAACTAGGTCTCAACTTGTTTTTCATCTCCTCCAATTCGTACCATCATATTGTGAGTCCATCAANGGGTTAATTCATTGATTAGGTCAGACCTATCAGGACCCAGTACTTGGCAAAATTCCATCAACTGAAAACCAAGCCTGCAGCAGACATTGCATATTCAAATCATAACACTGTCATTGCCAGAAGGAATCTTCCTGTCTTTGATTCTTTGTGTTATAGTTGATTAGCCAAGCCTTCAATTTGGACCCTTGCCCTAGTTACTAGGGAAGAGAAAAAAATGCCCATTTGATAACAGTTTCTGTAATGAGAAGGCACTGCAACGCTTACAACAACATATCCTTTAAAATCAGGAAGCACCATGAATTTGTAGAGTTGCATGTGAACATTGTGTGTGTTTGGGTATATGTGCTAAGAATGTATTTGATATCATTATGTGATAATACTATGTAAAAACTATAGATTGACTAGATCTTTACCAAATGTACACTGAATACATAGCTGTATTGCTTGCAAATGACTTTTCCCCATTGAGGCATATGCTGGTTGAGAGACATATGACATATATGTTATAAAATATGCCTATGTGACATATCTAAGTTATAAAAATGTTTTAAAGCACTGTATTGCAGCTGGCAGGTTTCTCCNGTCTTACCAAGCCCCCACAGTCCTGCGGCCCACTTATAAAATAATCCCTCAGAAGCTTATATTAATTATAACTGTTTGGCCATTANCTCAGGCTTATTACTGACTAGCTCTTACACTTAAATTAACCCATAATTCTTATCTATGTTTAGCCACGAGGCTTGGTACCTTTTCTCAGTTCTGCCTTGTCATCTTGTTTCCTCTGTGTCTGGCTGGTGACTCCTGACTCATCTCTTCCTCTTTCCAGAATTCTCCTCATCTGTTCTCCCCTCCTATACTTCCTGCCTGACTACTGGCCAATCAGCATTTTATTAAACCAGTGTACAAGGGCATTATCCCACAGCACCATCTATTACAAATGATAATTGCTAAAGATTTGGAAAGGAGGGGTATAAGTCATAGGAACAATTAAGAAGGCACCATTGAGAAAGGACTAACTTAAAATGGACTTTGAGAAATAATATTTATTACATATTGCCTGTGTATCGGTGTGTGTATAAAGTTGTGCACATTTGGACAAGTATATGTTATTGTAATAATTATGAATATATTTTGGTTGCTTAGTAAATTGCATGTAGCTCATTTTTGTGGGATTCAATTTTTTCAAATAATGCTTGATTTTCATAATGAGAATCTAATCTAAACTAATTTTAATTATTTATAAACTTATCAATTAAGCACATATACACAAAACACAGTGTGAAATTATAATGCACACATCCTAATAAATATTTTCAACATAAGTGACTCCTAAGAACCCCTCACAAATAAGAAATATAGGGCTAGAGAGATGGGTCAGAGTTTAAGAGCAGTGGCTGTTCTTCCAGAGGTCCTGAGCTCAATTCCTAGCAACCACATGGTGGCTCACAAACATAATGAGTTCTGGTTCCCTCTTCTGGTGTGCAGGCAGAACACTGTATATGTAGTAAATAAATAAATCTTAACAACAGCAACAACCAAAAACAAATAAGAAATATAATATTACTGTCGTCCTCGGAGCTCAGTTGTATGCCTCAAAGACAGTCATCACACAGGTAAATTGACACCCATCATCACAGTGTTTCACAGGTAGATGTTTTAAAAATTCATAAAAACACAGGTCTGGAGAGTTGGCTTAGTTGTTGAGAGCACTGCTGTGGGATGACTTTCTGTATGCTGTGAATATGTGTTGCTCTGATTGGTTGATAAATAAAGATGTTTGGCCAGTTGTGAGGCAGAATAAGATTAGGTGGTACATTTGAACTGTAGAGAGAGTAGAAGAAAGGAGAGTGGGGCAGAAGCTGCCAGCTGCTGCCAGGAGGAGCAAGATGTGAAAGTGTCGGTAAGTCACAAAGCCATGTGGCAATGCATAGAGTAATAGAAATGGGCTGAGTTAAGTTGTAAGAGCTAGCTAATGAGAAGCCTGAGCCATCAGGCCATATAGTTTGAAAATAATATAAGCCTCTGTGTGTTTATTTGGGTCTGAGCATGGGTGGGTGAGATTTGTTCTGACCACAGGGCCAGGAAGGACCAGAGAAAACTTCTGGCCACAGAGCACATGGACTGCTCTTGCAGAGAATCCAAGTTCCTAGCACCAATGTTAGGCAGCTGATGGGTGATCAGAACACCTATCACATTAACACCCATTACAGTTAGACTGTANCTCCAGGTGCATTGGGTCTATTGCCCTCTGCTGGTCTCTGTGGGCAACTGCATACACAGGAATATATACAGATATGCATTTATACCCACAATTAAAATAACATAGTTTTTAAAAGAAATTCATACAGATAGAGGCACAACAATATAATTTTTTCTCTGGCTTCTTTCACTTAGCAATATATTTGGGAGATTCGGCCTTGTACAGGAGAGCTTTGTCCTCTACTCACAGTTGTGTGTGATAGTCTATTATATGACTCTTANTTTAAAGTCCACTCAATTCAGCTTAATAATGTTGCTACCATATTTAGGCTTTATCAACACTAATTCTGTAAACATTCTTTTGGGTGAATATGCACAGATCTATTTGATANACATATAGGAATGAAATTCTTAGCTCATAGGGTTTGCATGTATTAAGANTAGTATATAATGCCAGTATTACANGGNGTTAAGAAGTATCTACTTCAGGGATGGCATGGTGGACAATGTCTATAATGTTCAAGAGGCTGAGGCAGGAGGACAGTCTGGAGTACATGTGTGGGATTGTATGTTAAACACTACTTCCAACAAGCCCCTAAAATAAACAAAAAGTATTCATTTGAATATTCTAGTTTACATTCCTTTCAACTTCTTCATACAAGAATGTAAACTNAAAATGATTGCTGATGCTTCCTTGTCTATTACTTGTTTTTATGTCTACATCTGCTGTTCTGGGGTTTATCTGGTGGTTGTACACTATGAAATGAGCCTAAGTTCTTTGAAAATCAATGAATTAAGGAATCTTTTCATGATNCTATTAGAAATTTTATATCTTTATCCTATTCAATGATATATCTGTTCTTATCTTGTGAGCATTTATCATTTGATCATATGTCACTGATTTTTAGTTACTTTTATCTTTTGAAGGATGTTCTTATTCTTATATTTTTGGTTGTGAGCTTAGCCTTTAATGGCTGAGCCATCTCTCCANCCCAGATGTTTTTATATCTTCATCAAAAATATTTACTTCTCACCTTTTTATCCTTTGCTCTGTCTTTTGACTAACAAAGAACTTAGTTTTATTTACTTTGTTTGTTTTAGGGTGTGGCATGGTGTATGTATGTTCTGTTTCAAATGTAAGGTTATAATTGATCAAACATTAGTTATTGATAAAAACAATATTTCACCAACATACTNCAATGAAATGTTTTCATTAATCAAGCAATTGCATTTCCTCATTGCCNCTTCTCCCCACCCCCTGCTCTTCTGTTCCAGTGGTCAGCTCATGTATTCTGTATTCTTGCTAATTTAGAAAACTCATTCTCAGATTGTAGGAAATGATAATAAATTAATTGCCAGGCAAAGATGGAATCTGGGGCACTTCTGGAGAACATGGCTGAAAGATAATGCCACAGATTTGCTTGTAAAGCCCTCTCCTCCTCCTTTCCTCCAAACTGTCAT
Source organism: Neotoma lepida (assembly GCA_001675575.1). NCBI lineage: Eukaryota > Metazoa > Chordata > Mammalia > Rodentia > Cricetidae > Neotoma > Neotoma lepida. The sequence continues at coordinate 41,225 of LZPO01117681.1, forward strand.
TAAGTTGACATTACCCTCTTCATTCTTATTGCCACTAGTTCAGGTACACATGTGTTCTCACTTGTGCCATCACATTTTTTTCTACTTTATATGCTTTACACATTTTTTTAGAATAATCAATGTCATCTCTCTATCCTTCAAATTATTTCTCTGTGAGGCTTTNCCCACTTTCTGAGGAACTTCTGTTCAGCCACTCTCCTCCTCCTCCTCTTCTTCTTCCTTTAAGATTTATTTTTAATTATGTGCATGTGTATATGTGTGAGGAGGAATGTGCACATGAATGCAGGTACTTGTGGTGGCCAGAGACAGGAGTTGGAGACTCTGGAGCTGAAGCCTCAGGNAGTTGTGTGCCNCCACTGCAGGNGCTAGGAACTGAACTCATGTACTCTTTCAAGAGCAGTATACTCTCTTAGCAGCTGAGCCATNTCTCCAGCCTTTACTTCATTCGTTCTTAAAACTTCAGCTCAAATTTTACATGCTTTGTGAAACTATTTCTCATTTTTTTTGTCTAGTGTTAATCATTCACTTCTATTTACTGGCTNTAACCATATAATTTGTCCTGTGTTTCCATTATTTATCTTCATTATATATCATAATATCACTTGTTCTGTTCTACAAGTAAATAGGCAAGAATTAAAGTGTTTGTGGTGGTTTGGAAGAAAATGGCTCCCAAAGGGATTGGCACTATTAGGAGGTGTGGCCTTGTTGGAGTAGGTGTGGTCTTTTTGAAGGAAGTATATCACTCTGGAGGTGGGCTTTGAGGTCTCATATGTGCTCAAGCCATGCCCAGNGAGTCAGCACACTTCCTGTTGCTTGCNTATCAAGATATAGGACTCTCAGCTCCAGCACCATGTCAATCTATGATGATAATGGANTAAACCTCTGGAAATGTAACCCANCCCAATTTTTTTAAATGNTTTTCTTTTATAAGAGTTGCTGTGGTCATGGTGTCTCTCCACAGCAATAGAAANCCTAACTTAAACAGTGTTAAATATTGAAGNTTAGATATACTATCAAAAGACAACATTGAATGTTAAAGTTCAAAATGTAGAAAGNAGAAATCTGATGACAGAAAGGAATGTCTCTTCAAGCACTCATGTAAACAATTTTAACAAAACTTTTCCAAGGGAGCACACTAAGTTTTTCCANACCTGTCAATCAANACACAACTGTGGTCAAGATCTTGTAGTGCCTGCTGCATCTATCTCCCTTTATATTCGTGTNTCTTTGTGGAAGACTCTTAAGGCCAATCAAAAGCATTGTTTTTGGTGCCATTTAGTATTAACTCCATATTCAACTTTGCATGGTTATCTAAAAAAAGGCTTATCACAGTTTTTTTGAATGAAATAGCAGTAAGCTCCATTCATTGCATTGAATCTTTTTCATTCTTTCTACAGTCTATTCACTCTCTTCTTTATTCACTTTATGGTAATGAACTTTTGTGAAAGATACATCAAGAGTCTTACACATTCTGTTTTTTTTTCTTCTCAGTGTCATGTCACTAACATCCATGTCACTGCTATTAATGAAGTTAGCTGTGAATCTTGATTAGATTTAGTTTTGAGTTTTTTATTTCATTTGTTTTGCAAGTGTACTTTGTGAGTAATTCTGTGTGTTATATTGCTTCACATCTCCAGACCATAGTGACTGCTCATTTCACCTTTATTAATGCTCAGAATAATTATTGAAGGCAAGTCTTGGCAATCTAACCCCATAATTATGTAATATCTCTTAAGCTCTCAGCTTATGTTTTCATTAATTTATGATCATTGTCTGAATCCATTATTTATTTCATTAGGAATTCCAAAACAGAGATTTACTATTGTATTGTTTCTTTCACCTTTCTACCCGGAGTCTTCAGCAAAACAGAGATTTTCCTTCAACAGCCAGGGCCCTTTGTTTATCTTGAAGACAGCACACAGGGTGGTACCTTTCCTGTCTTAGTAGCTAAGATTCAGAAATGCTGTCTTGGTCCTTCCAAGGACACCCTGGGGACATAGTTTTCCTGTTCTCTCTTTTGAGATTCATTTTGAACTCATATTTTTGTATTTGATGTGTTTTAATTAGCTACATGCATCAGAACTTTAATGTGAAAATTGCTCCTCCTNTGACCAAATGAAGCCTTGTAGTTTGCTTTCTCTTTTATCTCTGCCCACTAATCTTGGAAACGTCCTCTCGTTCTTAGGCAAATATCTTTGGATATATCAGACATAGACCTGNAGTCAGCAATNCCCCTAAGAAGTTCAGAATCTCAACTTTCTCCTAATATGTAGTCATGGATTTGGTTTGTTTTTGTTATTTTGTTGTTGTCATGTTTTATTTTTCCCAAAACTAGAAAATATTTAGCACTGAAAATAATATGAAATACGTGCTGGATAGTTTTATGTCAACTTGAAAGAAGTTGAAGTCATCAGGGCCTGTCTCTTATACACATCTAGATGTGTATAAGAGACAGCTAATATGTAGTCATGGATTTGGTTTGTTTTTGTTATTTTGTTGTTGTCATGTTTTATTTTTCCCAAAACTAGAAAATATTTAGCACTGAAAATAATATGAAATANGTGCTGGATAGTTTTATGTCAACTTGAAAGAAGTTGAAGTCATCAGAGAGGAGGGAGCCTCAGTTGAGAAAATGCTTCTATAAGATCAAGCTGTAGGCAAGATCATTTTTTTAATTCCTGACGGATGGAGGAAGCCCAGCCCATTGTAGGTGGGGTCATCATTGGGCTAGTGGTCCTGGGTTCTAAAGAAACAGGTCCTGTCTCTTATACACATCTAGATGTGTATAAGAGACAGGGGTATATGTACCATAGAACATGTGTGGAGNTCAGACAAGCCCTTCTACCATCTGAGTCCTGGGCTAACTAGGATTGCCACCAAGCACCTCCTAGACCCCACAGTTACATTTTCTATTTGTAGTTTTATAGTATTTTATTTAATTTCTTTAATTTTTAGCATATATCAATTTTCTTTTGTAACAAAACTTTTGACTATTAGAACTGGGAATATGAGATCTAACTGCATTTCTATTATAACATAAAATAAACTAGATTAAATGTGATAATATTAATCTAACTATCACTGAAAATTATGCTACATAAAACAGCATACATCTCTAGGCATGTTAAAATATAATAAAATTTATCTTATCAGATTGCATGGTGTAAATGTATAAATACANATAAAATGATTCATATCTCTGTGCATTTATANCAAAACTTGACACAGCCAATCAAATATGAAGTGAACATNCTNTCTCTCTCTGTCTCATCATTAGATGAATCAGAAAATTTATCTTTCATCTACTGTATATAAAGGNACTCTTGAAGATACCCCCAAGTGAGAAAAAATAAAATAAAACAGGCAAGATTTAGGAAGCAAGAAATGTATTAACTTTGGGNAAAAAAGAAATGATTTCCTAAAATGATCAGCAGATGGGTCTGAGAGCTCAACCAATCCAGGCTGAAACAGTCANNCCAGGCTCCAGGCAGGGAAACAGAAGAAACCAAGCCATATTCCCTGTGGGCAGCTTACGTAGAATGCCTGGGACAGTGGAGTAAGTCAGATACAATAATGACTCCNNGTGGAAAGGACTGAGACACACACCTAGAGAGAAAAGCTCTCCTTTNTTTTATGGANGTGAGATCACAGAACAGTCTTTGGATCTGCACTGATCATTCCCAAGCTGATAAGTTTAATGTTGCCGAATGAATTCTAACATTCAGCATCAATATATGGAGAAGGTATGATTATGGGAAACCAAATATAAATATTCATAAAATCAACTGCATGAAATGCAGGGAGTGGANTTGTGGAGGAAAAGGGAGAGACACAGGCAAAATGAAATAAAGAGACACTGTCTTTATTTAAATAAAGAATTCAGTGTATTACTTAAGTATACAGATGGATTTTAAAATCATAAAAATAACTGGAGCAGAAACTATTAAAATGTGTCATTTCATTGAATCAGGATTAAAATGAGATGGGTCAGATAACTGCTGCACATTTTCTTAAAATGATGATTTACATACTTATGTGCATGGAAAACATTGCTTGCAATAAATACCCAAGATTGACACTTCTTTGGTGGTTTTGAATGATAGACAGACCTGTTCAAAAAATGTAAATCACAAAATTAAGTGAGGTAAAAAAAACCTCCTGGGATGCCAATTAAAGATTAAATTGTTGAGAGTAGAGGAAGAATAGATGGTCTAAATGAAAATTAGAAAGCAAAGAGCACCATTGTGAGTAACTGGTGTCCCTATGTGAGTAAATGATATAAATGAAATGGAAGTAGTATTCAAATACAGGGAAAATAAACCTATATAACTGATAGAATTCTGAACACAAGTGTAGAAGTGGCTTACTCTTCTAAAAAATAGATTCTTTTNATCTTTTCATACAATATATTCTGAATATGGCTTCCCCTCCTCTGATTCCCCCTAGATCCTCACTCACCAAAGTGAGAATCAAATTTTATAGGAAGCAATATTGAGACATATCTAAAGATATCAATGAAATTATAAAAAGACAGAAGGAAGGGAGAGAGAGATTATAATGAGAGAGTCAGTCTTCTTTTTCAAGGTGACATTTAAAGACTAGGCTGTATTAGGATTTTCTCTCTCCCAAAATTTGAGAATATATTTGTACCTTTATAAATCTGGATAAACAAAAGTAATGATTGGAGATTTTGAGATGAAAGCAAGCTGTTCATATATGAAATAGCCATAAATAAATAATTGCATATGAGTGTATATTTGCATATTTGTATGAACATACATGAATACAAGCACATAGGGGATAACTAGTCACTGCTGTGGTTTTCATATGGCTTGTTCCCAGGACTCATGTAGTGGAGACTAAGTCCTTACTGTGGTGACATGGAGGTGGTGGACTGTTACGTGATGGAGCCTGATGTGAGGANTAAGTTGTGGAGTTCTGCCCNGGAGGGAATTTACATTGGTCTCACAGAGTGAGCTCTATCTCTTGAGAGTGGATTGTGACAAAGTGGGGCTACCCAAAACTCTTGGCCTCACTGCACAGGGCTTGTGCCCTTTTTATCTATTTATCATGCTGTGANCCAACCAAGGGTGTTNACNAGAGGCCAGAAAACCCTACTCTCAGACTTGGCTTTCAGCCCCCAACACTGAACTTCAGTACCTATTTTTGCNATCNAAACAGAAAACAGACTAGCTTAGTCATGGTGAAAGGAATCCTAGATAAGAGAANATAAAAATGAGAGGACCAATATTTGAAGAAATCAGAGCTGTTTGTTGTTTCCCTAGCCTTGCAAAAAGACTTAATAGTCATGGAACCAAGACAAACCACACATTCCAAATAAAATAAATAGAAAAGGTCAGCTGATTGCTGATNCAAGCATAGTGAAACCTCCAAAGGCAAAGTATAAAGGAAAATTAAATNGGACCATGACAAAGATGACATCATAACCTATCAACCAGCATCCATGTAAGACAGTGTCCCCAAATAGCTGGTAGCATACAGTTGCCAACCTGGAAACCCNTAAAAATGAAGACAGAAAGACATGTTTTGAAAGATTCTAAAAGTGTGAGAGTCATCAGTAGGNCTGCAACAAAGGATCACTTCCAGAAAAGAAAAGATGATTATTAATGAAAACNTAGAAGGGCAGGAATTAATAGAGTGATAATGATGTTTGGATAATTTAAGAGGAATGTTAAATACGTGGAATGATAGCAGTGGTAATGTTTTATGGAATTTATAGATAATAAATGTCCACAACTTATTAGTATTATTGCAATAAAGCTGACCTCTTTCGCCCTTTTTATCCCTCCCCCTCTTTCTCTTTTAACATTTATTTTTTATTATATGTGTGTGGGGGGTGGTGTGTGTGTGTATGAGTGGTGTGTGTTCTGTGTGTCAGTGTGTGTGTGTGTGTGTGAGTGTGTGTGTGTGTGTGTCAGTGTGTGTGTGTGTGTGTACCATGGATAACATGCAGAGATCAGAGTTCAATTTCTCCCCTACCACCCTGGACTTGCCTTTACTCACCAGTATCTTCCCAGCTCAAAGCTTGCCTTCTGAGCCAGGAGATGGTGGCTCATGCCTTTAATCCCAGCACTTTGGAGACAGAGGCAAGCTGATCTCTGAGTTCGAGGCCACCCTGGTCTACAGAGCGAGTTCCAGGATAGCCAGGACTACACAGTGAAACATTGTCTTGAAAAACAAACAAACAAACAAACAAACAAACAAAATCCTTGCCGCCTGTAAATCCTTAGCTAGTGTCTGAGAAAGTTGGTTTCGTTTTTCTTTGTATGACTAACTTAGANCTTTTCATCACTTCCACTCCTTAATGAGAACAAAGCTCTAAATTTACCCCATATCTTCATTTCTACTGAAAACTTCTGTTTGTCCCTGCAGCCATATCTTCTAGCTCCTGGACGTACCCTAAGAAAGGAGTGGTCCACGTGCTGCTAATCCTCACTACCTGGCAGCCATCCAGATCCCCTTTTCATTTTGTTTTGAAAGTTTAGTTCAGCATTCTTGGATGTTTTCTGTAGGCAGTTTGGCTTATACTGAATAGTCTGCAGTTACCAAAAATGGCTTATGCATATGTACAACTTACAAACTGCTCTCGAAGTTATTCAAATTTCCTTTTTCCCCTCAAATGAATAAATAATAAAATAAATACATAGATAGCAGAATATACAAAGGTATAACATAACAAAACAACATAAGAAGAAAGCATATAGCTGATTAATTGATATTGGAAAAGAAGTATATCTAATAAAATTGTCAATATGAATCAAGAGAATCACTTTCTTTTGTGTGGTCAGGAACTGAACCTAGTGCCTTGCAAATGCCAGGTAAGCATTCTTCCACTGAGTTATATCCCCAGATCCAGAAGCATTACTTACAAGAAAAAAAAGATAAGCACATAGAATTAAAAATGTAAATCAATCTACAATTCCAAGGAAGTACACATAACAGAGAATAACTCAGAAAGCTAAAAGAAAACCTGAATACACAACATATTAATAAAAGTTAAAGAAGATTTGAATTATTTTTTCTCATAATAAAAGACACCATAAAAAGTAAAATATTGTATCAATTACACATCTGCATAGTGCTTGTGAATGATTTCTTTACAGTAACTACGAGGTCAATGTGACCCTTCAAAATTCACGCAATGAAAAGTCAATCCCATACAGGATGGTGTTAAGAGGTAGAGGCTTTGGGAGGTGATTGGTCCATGCACATGGATGTCTTTTGAAGGGATTGGTGCCCTTGAGGAGAATCCAGAAATGCTCTTAAACTTTCCATTCTGCATAGATACAATGGGAGAGTGAGTAGCAGTCTACAAGATGGGAAATGCAAGATCCATACAAGATAGTGACCATGGCAGCATCTTCATCTCTATGTCCAGCTTCCGAATAACTTTTTTTATTTGTTTAAGCCATCCAGTCTAGGGTATTTTGTGACAGAGCCAGAACAAAGACGGACAAAGCAAAGAGATAACTGCTAAATTGCACAGATAAACCGAGACATTAAAAAAAAGTGTTTGGCAGGCAATAAAATTCTAACAAAATTAGTTAAAAAATTTAAGATACTCTCTGTTTGTCATTGGCCAAAACCAAACCAAAACAACCAAACAAACAAATGCAAGACACACATTAAACATGAGCTGAAACTGTGGTTGTGAGAACTCAGTCCCACATCAGCAACACTACTTGGCTCTAAGTGTGCAGCTACCCAGACCACACTCAAACATAGTTCCAGTTGGTATGAATGCTTCTTAGGTGTTCTTCATTTATAAAAATCTCCCAAGAGGTTGTAATGCACAGCCAGAGTTAAGAACTAATGAAGTAATGCACAGAATCTGAGAGTTATTTTAATAAAGTTAATATCACACTCTACATTAAACTGCATCCTACAGNGACAATCCTTTAAACAGCACCTACAAATTATTCATAAAAATTGCTCATACGCAGTCACAAGGAATCCTCAGTAAAANCTGTAATGTAAAAGTAGCATAGTCTTAAAGACTCTAGTAACAATGTNAAGAAGTGACACTGGAAATAAAACATAAAATACATTTTAACCATTAAACATGAAGCAAAACACCGAACTTTAACCTAATATTTAGAAAACAGAACAATGATAAATTGTCCTGATTTTAATTACTGTTATAATTACTATGTGTATATGTAAGATGTATGGTTGAAAGTTTCCTCAGAGAAAAATTAATACTATCCAATTATTTAATAACTAAGTGAGTCTACAGCTATGCCACCCTGAACTCACCAATTTAATCATTACTAAGTAAAACAGGTTAGGAAAGAAAGAATTAAGCACTTGCTTTGTGATTTAGTCATTTCTTTTAGTGGAAGGATATACCCAGCAGGGAAAGGGTTGTCAGCTAGAATTCTTAATAAATAGACTAGGGCTAGCAAGATGGCTTCATGGGTAAGTGTGCTTTCCACTAAGCCTACTGCCCAAGTTCAAGCCCCAGAACTCACATGGGGAGAAGAGAATCAACTCTTGCAAGCTATCCTCTGGCCTTCACCATTATGCCTTGGTACTTGCATGCACACACCTCCCACACACTCATACACAAATAAATTAATGCAATAAAAAGAAAAAAGCAGACTACAAATTCTATGCAAGAAAAANTTTAGTATTTTATTAACTATTTGAAATTTTTATAAATACATCAATGTATTTTGATCATATTAACCTTCTCTCCTTCCCTTAACTACTTGCAGATCCAA
>LZPO01117682.1:9671-44698 GCA_001675575.1 Neotoma lepida
ACACACACACACACACACACACACACACACACACATCACAAGAAGAATAGCTGCAAGGTTTCATTTAAACATTAAAAGTGATGATGTTGCTATCTGATGTTACAGAATACCACTCATTCAATGACCATCACATCCAGATGGAAATCCTTCACAAAGTAAAGATAGAACTTTGCAGAGACCCTTACCTGATAGTTTTGGATTTCTGAGATGTGTTTGAAAATATTAGCCCTACATCTTACTGATGTTTCATTTTTACATCTTAAAATATTCATAACAACATAACTATCTGAAATTTTCTACAGCAATTGTGTTCCCTTGCTGAGGTAGCTCTGATGTATTACATTGGTACCTTAACTTGCTTTAATTGCCATTACAAGTACATATTTTTTCAGCGAATAACAGACTAAACAAACATGTAAAATCTGCATAACTTACCAGTTTATAAAAGTTAAAGCTTCCTCTAGGTAATCTTCAATTGTACTCCTCCATGGCAACTGTTAGTTTTTAACCCTTTCAAGGACAGGGTGAGCTTCATCTCCCTCATCCTCATTACATATAATAAGATCTAGCATTTATTGAGCTGTAGGGAGGGCTTATGGCAGGCACTATGTTTTAAAAAGCNGAAAACCTTAACATAAATTCATCTCATTTAATCCTCTCATGAAGTCTATGAAGTACACCCTATTTTGGCTAAAATTTTCCGGGTGAGGAAACTGAGGCTNCTAGAGAATGAAGAATTTGTCTACAATCACGTCCATGCTGTGTAGTAGTAAGGCTGAATGTGCTTTACAATAGAAACCAGGGCTCCCTTCATGCTGTACTCAACCACTATTAAATCGTCCAAATGCGTGAGCTTGTCTACTCTTCTCCACCTTAAGTTATAAAATTCCAACCAAATTAGGGTGTTCTTTTTTCCTTTGAAGCCCAAGTACACCTTAGTTTGACACTTCACGTGGAGTCCATATTTTTGGGTTGCAGACTATATAAGTAGACAAATTCTAATTATGTGAGATTACCTCTGTTTCTCCCTTTGTTTCTTCAGGTACAGGAGCTACTTTTTGGCAGGCATACATACATAAACAAGAAATAGAGAGAAGGTGGAATACAGCACAATCAGCCAAAAAGAATTGTCAGCCATAAAAAAGGTTATCCCTATAGCTGTCTTAGCTCCCCTTAGATTAAGAGGAGCTTTCAGGAGACAAAGAATCCAAACTAAACTCGTAGTGAGGGATTTCAGCCAACTCCTATTACAGATCTTCCTTTCCAAGTGATGGATAGATGGGGAGAATGTTTCATCCCTCTCAGACAGAGGCTGCATCCCTCAACAGAAGGAAGTCATTATAAGGAGATGAATCATAATCCTTCAGCTCTCCCAAAAGATTTCTGGGACCAAAGCTCACAGGTGGTAGTTCAGGTGGGAGGACAGGGTAGAGAGTGAGGTCCTGAAGGGGTTTACACAAAGGCTGCTAAAGTAGTTTATTAGAAAAACCTAATGAAGCTAACAAGGAAGACAGAAAGAAGGAAGCATACATCACCCTGGGAAGGGGAAATAGATGAGATGTCCATGAGTAAACTGGGAATGAGGGGTGGATAATGGAGGATAGCGGATGGAGGATGAGAACATAAGGGAACAGGATGGTCGAGCCAGAACAGGTATGGAGAGGGAAAGCAGTGAAAGAGATACTGTGATAGAGGGAGACATCATGGGGATAGAGAGAAACCAAGTGCTAGGTAAGTTCCCAGGAATCCTCAGGGATGACCCCAGCTTGAACTACTAGAAATAGTGCAGAGGGTGGCTGAACTGAACTGGCTTGCCCCAGTGATCAGATCAGTGGATACCCTAACTGTCATCACAGAGCTTTTCTCCAGTGGCTGATGGAAGAAGATTCAGAGATCCACAGCCAGGCACAGGCAGAGCTCCAGGAGTCCAGTCGGGGAGAGAGAAGAGGGATTCTATGAACAAGATCCATGGGGAAACCTGCAAAGATGACCAAACCAAACTAGTGGGAACTCATGAAAGTTGGATCAACAGCTTTGGAGCCTGCATGNGACTGGGCTGGGCCCTCTGCATGGGGAGACAGTTGTGTAACTAGATCTGCTTGGAGGGCCTCCTGGTGGTGGGATCAGAATCCATCCCTGGTGTGTGAGCAGGCTTTTTGGAGCCCATTACCTATGATGGGATACCTTGTGCAGCCTTGAGGCATGGGAGGGGCTCAGACTTGCCTCTACTGGATGTTCCTTGCCTTTTTGGTGGGGGGAAGTGAGAGGATGGATTAGGAAGGGGAGGCTTGAGGGAAGAGGGAAGAGGGGGATCTTTGATTGATGTGTAAAATGAAGGGAAACTTTCCTTAATAATAATAAAAAAGAAAAACCTAGTGAAAAAGAGTAATGGTGGAAGTCCTCAAGGTGTGGCCAGAGGCACCAGTACTGAGACCTACTCCAGGGTATCTGCAGATGATGTGTAGTTTGTTATGGTACTAAAACACACACCCTTGAGTAGAGAATTAAGATGCTAATGAGACACGTGATGCATGAAGTTGATGTAATGGTTAGAATATGTATGAGAAAGCCTTCACTGTGCTAATGACACCCCCCAAGCCCTACACAATGCAGCATAAAAGCTTCAATCTTTTGTACCACCTCCTGTTTGAGCTACTAAACTCTTCTCCTGTGTTCCAGCCCCTATTGGCAGTATAGAACCTCTTATCAAATTGTCTCTCTTTCTGCTACTATGCATATCTCTATCCAATTCCTTGTTCTAGTATACAAGAACCTGGTGACTGTCTGGGAGTGTCATATCTACACATATAATTATGACTCCTGAGAGCTGGAAGCTCACAGGCATGCTTATCATTCCAGTAGAGACTCGTGTCAAATCTTGTAACCTGAGGAGATCAAAAAATTATATTCTCTTTTTCAAATTCTTTTTCTTTTTTTAGAATTTCTCTTTGAGTATAAGTGAATCCCTCCCACCACCAGTCCCCTGCCCCCCCCACCCCCAAGGCTGCTGTTAGAATGTCTAAGACCATCAGTTCTTACAGTATAGCTGTCTTTATCATTTTAACCTATGAGTTTACTAATGAGATCTCTCGGACTGTAAAAAAAACCACACTAATGGTTACATATTGAAACTATGCTAAAATACAAAGGAACGGTTCCACAAGAATATCCAATGGTGAAATAAATAAAAGAAAAAGGATGTGAGGTTGCAAACATATTTATATGTATTTTATATCAAGTATGGAAAAGGAAGAAATATTAAAAACCAAAATGTAAACTAATACTACAACCCCTAAAATATAAAAGGACTTTGTAGTTGAGAAGTGATGGCTTTCTCATTTGAAGAAAATTTTCACAGTTCACTGGTATAAATAGCTTTGTCTTCAAAATGTTGTTGGGGCAGAAGACTCAAGAGGGGGAGGTTTCATTCTAGGCGCTAACTTCCTGAGTGTTAGTCTAAATGTCATATGCCTCTGTCTGTCCTGAGGGAAGACACCCCTGAGAAGATGTCTGCCAACATAAGAAGATATTCATAGCATGGACATGGAGCATTTTAATAAAATTGAATTGGTAGCCTTTTCCATTAAAAAAAAATGTTCTCATGAGGGGGCTAGATAAATGACCCAGTTGTTAAGAGCACTGATTGTCCTTACAGAGGAGCCAGGTTCAGTTCCCAGTAGCCACATGGTGGTTCACAACTGTCTNTAAGTCCAATTCAGGGATCTGACACCATCTTCTGGCCTCCAAGGGCACCAGGCATGCATGTGGTACATAGAAATACATATAGGCAAAATACTCATCCACATAAATAATAAGATTAAATATATTTTTTAAATGAGTTCTTGCCTGATGTGGTGACACACACACTCCTAATCCCAGAACTCAGGAAGCAAGGGCAGGCAGATCTTCGTGAGTTTGAGGCAAACCTAGCCCACATATCAAGTTCCAGATCAACCAGGTGATACTCTGTCCCCAGAAGTAAAAATTTTAAGAGTTTTATATGTGAGCTATGGTATGACACCTGTTCTAAATGTACCCATGCTTCTTCATTAGAAAAAGAAATATCCAAAGTATTGATTGGATTCAGGCTGGCAGCCTTGTCTTCCACTCTGCACAGGACTTCCAAGAAACTATCAGTCTTCCAATGAAAACTCAGCACATTTATATCAACTACAAATGGGAATGTGTTCAGGCTTCCTAACCAGAGATGGTAAAATTCAGCCCTTGGCAGTCCAAAGTTCAGGCACCTTTCCATGAAGCAGCAGTTAAGTTCACCTCGGTAGAACCTTCTGTGTTCTTATAGGGAAGAAGGATACTGTCTTTCATGTTTGTACTAGAAAGCCTCAGGTTCTATGCAGCATTTGACCCATGTTGTCATACCTAGCATGGGCTCCATATGCACTGTGAGGAAAAAAGATGTCTCATCCTGAAAACCAGTAACACAACATATCCAGTAATGGCAGGGGTGAAAGAGCAAAACTTCTTCCTCACCAAAAATGGACTTCCAGTCCATTATTTAACAGGCTTCACTTTCTAATGTACTTATCTTTCATATATTATTCATTTCATTAAAAAAAAAGAAGTTGTATTGGTTGTTAGACTCTTGCATCCCTATGACCAAACACCTTACAAGATCAACTTGAGGGAAGGAAGGTTTGTTTTGCCTCATGATTTCATATGATATGCCATCATGGTGGGAGAGGCAGGAGGCAGTTCCTGGTGGCAGAAACTCCTTGATCATGGCTAACAAGGAAGCACAGAAAAACAGGCCATAACTAGGAGTTGGCTAAGAGTTGGAGTACCCTTGGAAGGACAATCTGTAGTAACTTACTTCCACCAGACAGACCCTATTTCCTAATGTCTCCATAACCTTTGAAATAGCACAAGCTGGGAAATGTAAATTCAAGACATTGTTTCCTTAAAGATGGGCTCTCAAAATGTTTAGCAAATTACTCAAAGGCTACAAACAACAGATGTGGCTACATAAAGGAGAAAAGGCTTCTGGCTTGGAGATCCATCTTGTAAACCCTGGTGCTCAAGGAGGAAAGTCCACTAGGAGAAAGTAGGTCAAAGGAAGACACCTAAATGCTCTTATTCTCAAGAATTATAATATCAACCCATAATGTACATGCTTTCTTTTCAAAAAAGAGATTGAAATGTGTGCAAAATAATCACTGAACTATGAAGAGTTACATGTAATACAAATAATTTAATATATCTGATAGAGCTGGGTGATTATTTCCCATTTTAAGAACATATGTTGTTATTAATATAAAATATTTGCTTTAAGGACATTTTTAATGTGCTAATAAACTTGAAAAGAGCTACTTAGTGAATGAAATCTTCATCTTAGGAGCAAGAACACATGCCCAAATAGTTACACAATGTGTTGATGATGAAACATTTCCCTGAGGTCACCTGTGTGGATACCTAGATAAGCAAGGGTGCATTTAGCATGTGGAAGGCTCCTGGGAACCATTTTTGCATCACATAGGACTCCAAGCAATGTTGAGGTCATACTATAGCTGCCTCAGACAAGTTTTATAACCTTTCAAGATTCCTTGGCCAAATGCTTCTGCCTCTCTATTCATTTTTGCATCCCAGTCCTAAAAAGATACAACCACACTATTATCCTGAAGAGCAAACAGCCTTGAATTTCACAGTAGCCTCCTTTACACTTGTCTTCCTTCTCTGCATAATTGGAATCACTAATGCCCCGTTGGTATTGGCTCACAAACTGCTTAGGCTCCGAGCTCTTCATTTCACACACTATACTCTTTTGGTAGAAACCGATTTTTATTTTTGCAGTTAAATTTTACAAAATATTAGCCTATGTCCCAAAAGCCTCTGACTAAGAAATTTTTAAAAGAATGATTGAAGATCTCATATATTTAAGGACATTTCCATTCTTTTGAAACACATCTGCATTGACAATTGAATTCCTGAAATGATATAGGCAATGTCAAATTGCAATGCTCTAATCTACATATAAAAAAGTTAGTCATGATTCTGCAACATCAATAACTATGATGCCTTATATTGAAATTGCCAAGAGGATTTAAAAACATATCTGCAGGGTAGTCATATAACCTCTTAAGATCTTAGTTTTCTCCTCTGAAAATGGAAAGGTTGAATGATTCGATCTCTTTAAATCCCTCACAATCCCAAACACTTTGACCTAAGTTTCCTCAGAGTAGGAAGGAGGACAACGTGAGCTACCAAGTGGGCAGGTAAAAAGGGAAGATTGGAAAGGTCACGGAGACGAAATTCACAATTTGGCACTAAGTGCTGGTAAGCAGTGCTGAGAACTGGTAAATGTTCTGAGTTTATCTTCCAGATTAGGACACAGAGTCAATCAAAAGGATTAATTTTTCTAAGTTTGAAGGCCCCTAAAGAGAGGCAGGAAATTCAACCCCCAGATCTTGAGACCCCCTGTTGCCCTGTGATGGTATCTGAGTCAGATGAGGGGCCAACTCCGACCTTTTGCAGCTGAGTCTTCCCTGAATGCTTCTGTCCTACACCAGGACCTTTGAATTTCCAGAGAAAGGGGACCTCTGGCCTTAAACAGTCCATCTCGAGAGCCAAGCCACACATTTCTGCAGCATGCACAAACTTCTCACACAAAGAGTAAGCCCCTTGCCATGGCTTCTTTGTGCATGGTGAAGGCAAATCTGGATTGAAATTTTTACAAAAGAGTAAATAGGAGTCTTATTTTTTCTTAATCCTCCTTATCCCTTTCAACTCATAATATGGAGGTAAAGAACGCGGAGTTTGTGAGGCTTACTCAGGAAGTAATAGAAATTCAATAACACATCAATCCATCCCAGATACACTGGGGAAGTGGAGANGACCTCTAATGCCTAGGAAGACCTTTGCCAAAGCCAAGGTCATCCAGACTTTCATAAATGTGTTTCATAAAAGCAATCAGCCTCCTATGTCTCCTTTTACCCTGNCAGAAACTGCAATTTGGATCATCTTACTCAAGCCTTTGTTCTTTGAGTTCTCAGAGAAGAAATTTCGGATATTACAATAAAAATTCATCTATGAAAGAGTCCCTGTTCTCTACTCTCTTTAATGTATTACCCAATTTCCATTCTTTTAAGAAATAAATGGAATTATTTGCATTATGTGCTTTTTCAAGGTATTTTTTTCTTTTATATTCTATGCTATTAGGAATAACAATCAACAGCTATTAAATTTTAAAGTTGTGCAAGGCTTGAAGCATCTTAAGGTACAGCCTTAATTTTCNGGAAGAGAGACACAAGTTCATAGAAAGTAAATTGCATCCATAGCTATTAATAACAAAGGACTTAGGCCCTTTTCTTTGGGGCAGAAAAGACCTACCTAACTAGATGAGCTGATAAAAAGTATAAGTGGAAGAGGACATGTGAACACAGGGTAATCATAGGAGACTTGTCTCATAATTCATGTCAAAGCTAGCACACCCCAAACATATTTCTCCCTAGAGTGTCTTCACTTAAAAGGAATAGTTACTCTAATTATAGAAATTTAGGCATAATATGGAAAGAGATCTTTGAAGTGATGCCTTAAGAGTCTCCAAACTACCCCACAGTAAGCCACTAAGTANGAAGGAAAGTGTTTGTGGCAAACAGAAAAAAGATATACAAGATCCCAGAAATAAGAGATGCATTATATTTGAAGAAAAAGCTCAGTATGATCTGAACACTAGAAATGGTGATAAAAATAGCCTATGAGTTATGACTACCAGAGTGTTTCATTCAAGAAAGAAGCACATGTGCAATTGTGATCAACTCTGTTGATATTGCTTACATGAGGACTCAGAGTGGATGCACTCTGGTGGGTGCAAAAATTCTGGTACACCAACAGACACAGGTGAGTGTTTGAGCAAGCATACATCACAGGTCAATCCCATTCCAGCCAACACCTCATGTAGAAAACCTTCCCTGGCTCAACTTCTAAATGCACCCCTGAGGAGGCTTCCTTCCCCCTTTTTGGACTGAGCTGTGATCCCTTTGTCCTCTTTGGTGGGTCCTTGGTTAGTTGGATCAACTCTCTCAGACTACAGAGACTCAAGAGACCATCTACATGTGAACCTCAGTAACCAATTTGTTTCTCTTCTCTGCCTGACAGTTCTTTTTACCTCTCTTCTCCAGGTAGCTGCAGAGATGGATTAGCCAATATCTAAGAACCAGGAGGCCTATCTTTGATTTTTGGCGGTGCCTTCAACTTTTTATGTAATTAGATAGACAGCCCCTCACTTAACATGGGTAAAGAATAATCTGCTTCCCTCCCCTATGAAAGGAGAAAAATAGACTCAGCTCTGCTTCTCTCCAAGAATAGTGAACAAGTCCATCTCCACAGGCATGGATGCACATCCATGTCCCTCTGTATTGTCACCCTTCTCATCTGCTTGTTAGTCAGGAAAGCATATGAAGTCTTGCACATGCACATCGAAGTATGGGAAAGGTTGTGATTTCAGACATAGTTTTCTTTCTTATTACTGTTACCATTAGTTTATCAACAAACAATGAACATACCACAAATGTACACAACTCTTTGAACTATACAGGAAGCAGAGTTCAGCAGTAGGCTGTGCCTTTAAAAATCTCTTGACTGCTGCCCTCAGAGATCCATGCCCAACCATTTTAAAGCAATCTTGATTCCAGAAGATGCTGACCCTGGAATTAGTATCCCCTTTTAACACTGCTTCTTCTGCCCTCTCATTTGCTTCTGATGTTTCCTGACTTTGATGTGTCTTCAGGATTCCAATTCTGGTATCCATGCCATTCTGCTTCTGGTGTCTTCTGTCCTGACACCCTGTAATTGAGCTTGGCTTAACCCTCCAACTTTCTCCTGCCTCCCAGAATGCTGTTCTTTTTCCCTGGTACTGGCCCCCAGAATATCTGTAGTTTATATCATAGTGTTACAGGACTGGATATTAATCTTCAGATTTAGAACATAAAAACTCATCTAGATTTCCCCAAATTGTAATATACTCTATTTTTCATGACAAATTATAAAAAAAGACTCACTATAGAAATTACAACTTATTCTTCTCATGGAGCATTTTATTAAACATTCAGAAGTTTTCTATTATAAAAATGTATAATAATAAATGTGTGAATTTTTATAATGAGACAATGCTATAAACCTCAATAACACAAAAATAATCCATAAATAACATTAGCATTTGATAACAAAAACACTAAAAGGGATCATGAATACAAACATATAATCTTAAAATAATATTTTTTATTTATTCTTTCATACAATACATACCAACTGTAGTTTCCCCTCCCTCTATTCCCCCCACCCTGCACCTTCTCTCTCCCAGATTCACTCCTCCTCTGTTTCCCTTCAGGAAAAAGCAGGCCTCCCATGGATATCAACCAAATACGGTATAACAAGTTACAATAAGACAAAGCACAAACCCTCATATCAAGGCTGGACAAGGCAACCCAGTAGTAGGAAAAGGGTCCCAGGAGCAGGCAAAAGAGTCAGAGACACCCCTCCACACAGTCCCACTATTAGGAGTCTACAAGAACACCAAGCTACACAATCATAACACATATGCAGAGGACCTNTCTCAGACACATGCAGGCTCTGTAATTGTCACTTCAGTCTCTATGAGCCCCTATAAGCCCTGTTTAGTTGATTCTGTGGGCCATGTTCTCCTGGTGTCCTCCAACACTCTGGCTCCTGCAGTCATTCTTTCCCATCTGCTGTGGGGTTCCCCAAGCTCCACCTAATGTTTGGCTGTGGGTCTCTGCATCTGGTCCCATAAGTTACTGGATGAGACCTTTTTTATGATAATTGGGATAGGCATCCATCTATGAGTATAGCAGAATATCATTAGGAATTATTTCATTGATTTTTTTTTTGCCAGTCATGTTTGGTTCTACCCTAGGTCTCTGAGCTAGCCTCTAGTTCCTGGCCATCCAGGCAGTGTTGGACATGGGCTCCATCTCATGGCATGGGCCTCAAGTTAAAGCAGTCATTGGTTGGCCATTCCCATAAGCTCTGAGCTACCATTCCCATAAGCTCTGACCTACCATTACCCCAGCACATCTTGCAGGCAGGACAAATTCTAGGTCGACGGTTCTGTGGCTGGGTGGATAGCCTAGTCCCACCACTGGAAGCCTTACCTGGTTACATAAGATAGCTGGTTCAGGCTNTGTATCCCCCATTACTAGGAGTCCTCACTAGGGTCACCTTCATAGATTCCAGAGAGTTTCTACTACACTAGATTTCCACATTATAAAAAAATGTATTAATTTTTATAATGAGACAATACTTTAAACATCAATTATACAAAAATGATGCATAAATAATATTAACATTTGATAATAAAAACACTGAAAGGGATCATGAGTACAAGCGTACTTATCTTAAAATAATGTTTTTAATTGACAGCAAAGACTAAAGAGATGGCTCATCAGCTGCTCCTCCAGAAGACCTGGGTTTGATTCCCAGGACCCATGTGGCAGCTCACAGTCATCTGTAACTCCAGTTTCAGAGAATCCTACAGCCTCATCTGGCCTCTAGAAGCAAGCATACACATGGTGCATAGACAACATACATGCAGACATAACATTCACATACAATAAAATTTTAAAAATAAAGTAATAAAATTTAAAGCAAGAGTAGAAGTATTTATACTTTAAAATTACTACTCTTCAAATTCAATTTTAAATCTACAAAACATTAATTGGGCTCTTCAATAGGTTTGATCTTTCTTGCATGGCAGATACTTCATTTTGTATGGACTTAAGAATGTATCCAAAAGTACATTCAACCTGAGTGTCAGGTGAAAGTTACTTCCTAAGCACTAATTCATTTTTGATAANGAAATATTTTGTCTGCCTTCTCTGGTTTTGATTTTGCTGTTTAAATTGACATTGCTTTTTACTCATTTAGATTTCAGACTACATTTTGACTTCTTGTTTGGAAACTGGATTTTCTCTTTCTTTTTATATATTTGTGTAAAAATACTTAAAGAACTTTGGTCTTTGGAAAATATTCAAACATTGGGAAAGTTCAGTGAACATTATGTTTTAGAACTCATCCAAAAAACATTCAGATTGCCTAGCAAGATTACTGTGACTGCAGGGAACCCCATCATAAGATTTCTAGTGTACAGTTCATTATTTTCCTTTTCAGATTCATCTTCTCATGGGATACCACAATAGGACCTAAATAAAATACATTACTTAATATTTTCCTTCCAAACTACTAGTAGTTTTCCTTCAAAAGAAAAAAAAAACAGCTCAGTGCTAGTCATTTGCTAAGCCACAAGCATACATTTGTGGTCTAGAAACAACTACAAGAAGACTATTAGATGCCGACCATTTCTCTCCTTCTTGCTCCAATGCTGGTTTCAGAGAAATATTGACTTTAACCTTTGATTCCTAATCTGTATTTTGTGTTTTTGATATAACATCAGTAGATTCCTTCTTAACAGCAACATCCTAATTAATAAACTCTAATTCCCACAGAAAATAGAATGCCATTCCCCTGAACTCTCAATGGGTTTTTCTTAAGATTTGGTGTTCAGAAAATAAAACTTCCTTAGAAATGTTAGGAAGGAATTGCTGCAGGAAATTGCTAGTTTTCATTACAGCCCATTTGTTTTTGTTTTTACTCTTTTATTCTTTTGGGGGTCCAACACCCAAATAAATCACACACAGAGGCTTATTCTTAATTATCAATGCCCGGCCATAGCTTGGCTTGTTTCTTTCCAGCTTTCCTTGACTTAAATTATCCCATCTATCTTTGGTCTCTGGGCTTTTCCTGTTCTCTTACTTATGTAAATCTTACACTCTGTGACTTGCTGTGTAGCTGTGTGGCTGGATCCTGGGTCCTCCTCCTTCTCTGGCTAGTTCTCTCTCATTCCTAGTTCTCTTTTTCCCAGATTTCTCCTTCTATATATTCTCTCTGCCTGCCATCCCCTCCTATCCTTTCTCCTGCCTAGCTATTGGCCAGTTCGTCATTAGACCATCATGTGTTTTACACAGGCACAGTAACACAGATTCACAGAGTTAAAGGCAACACAAACAAAAGTAACATACCTTAAAATAATATTCCACAACACCCATTCATAAACCAGGCGTGCAAGAGGTGATGATAAAATAAAATAATGTTTTCTTTCTCAATAAATTAGGTAAGCAAATACACAGACAAGGGTTTATATCTATATGTGTGCTATATAGATATATGTGTGTATATACAGATATATATATATGTGCATGTATGCAATAAGTCTTCACTTACTGGAAAAAAATTAGACATGAAAATGTAGACTTTCACAAAGTGCTCATGTTTATAGTACACATTAGGACACTTGCATATAGTCACAAAGCTACTTTGTGTCTTTTCTGCTATCCCAAGTTCCAGCCAGCTTCTAAGAAAACCAAAACCTCAAGGTACCTATAATCCATCTCTACCATATAACATTGGTGTTCCTCAGACAGAATGGGGAAAAGCTGACAAGTTCAAGGAAACAGAGAAGTACTAAAGATTCAGAACCCAAACTCAGGTCCCTGAAAAAGCAAGCCACAGCATTTGGGGGGTGGGGGTAAGCATAGAACACACAAAGAGTAATTACTGACATAATCTGTGTATTTCTTATTCACAAAACCACGTACTCTGCAGTCACTCCGGATTTCAGGGTTTAAGTTTATTCATGTTGTTGCTGTTGGGTGTAGGGTTACATAAACTCATGATATTGTTGATATAAACTATGATGTTGATAAACCATAGCTTTATGCTCATAGCTAGAAGATATTGGTCACATGTGGCTACCAAAGGGGACACTTAAGAAATAAAAGAGCATCTAGGATGCTGGAGGTATGGAGAAAATGTCTGTAGATGAATAAGTGAAAGGTTGGGGCTGACCCCTGATTGTCCCTATTGTCACCATGTTCCTACTCTGAATCACATGGAAGTCCAAAATGATATTACTTTATTCCCAGAGAACCTGAAGCTCAGAGAACAGTTTCCTTGAGGCAATCATAGACTTCTGCCTGAGGAAGAGACTACTTAATCTACTGTTCAAGTCTGCTCTTTGGCAGACTCTGTGCAAGTCATCTCAGACCCTGAGGAGTGTTTTGTGGGATTAATGTCACAGGGGCTCACACAGGTCCTTGAGAGATAGCCCACTAACAGGAAACCCTAACTACTTAGCACCCTTTATGCTCATAAAAAAGTCATTAGGAATAAGCTAGTATTACATAACGTAGTGATTCTTGGCTCTGGCTATGCCTTAGAATTCTGGGGTGTTTCAACACTGATACCTGGGCCCATTGCTTTCTGCTCCCCTGAGACTCAGATTTAATTCAGCTGGAGTGGGAAGAGATCATGCTGGTTTTTAGAACACTCTAAGTGATTCTATTCTATAGCCAGGTTTTTCAGAGTCACACTAAACCATAGTGGCTTTATGAAAAGCCACTGGTTTTCCCTCTTCCTTAGTTAGCTTCACACATACTATGAGCATTCTGCTTTTTACTTGGTTCACACCAACATATATGATACAAATATTGGCACCTAATAATACGTAATCAATTGGAATTTGAAGTTGACAGTTTTAAAATAAAAGGATATTTAAATTAGGTTTCAAAAGTTTGTAAAAATTGTGTAAAAAAAAAGAAAAACTTCCCCAAATTGCAGAAAATAAACTGTGGACATTTTTTTTCCAATCAACATTTGAGGGCAAGGAGGCCTGAGGATCAACCATACAGACAGTTCAAATATTCAGCACTCCTGAACATAATTGGCCAGGAGAACTTACATCCCTGGTGACATCCCAAAAGCTGACCAGTGGGTGTCCAGGAAAAAGCGTCAAGTCTATGGCTGTGGATACAGTGCCAGGCATCTTTATTTCTCCAATTAAGATATATTCACCCTTAGGGTAGCAGATCTCCTGAAGTNTTGATTCTATGTAGAACACCAGGAACAATTTAACAACTTCAAATGATGCATGCAGTCGTGAGCTAAAACAGACCTTATCTCACACAAATTCAGGCGAGTACAGCTGATACAAGTTTAAGGACTATTTGTGGAAGAAAACACAAAAGGGAGAAAGGATATAATTATCACTCATCTGCCTTCATCTGTATGAGAGAAAAGTCTTGGAGCTTATTGGATATATGAGCAAAGGAATATTTGAAAATTTAAGGGATGCAGAAAGGCTTTAGAAACAGAATGTCAAAAGTTCTAGAATGACACCCCAGGCTTATGGAATAAAGGACCTAATTTTGTTCTAGAGTTTATCCAATAGCAGTGCTGTTATTTCTGGCTTAGTAGGTTCATTGAAAAGTAAATTTTTATTGACATTTTTAACAAGGATACTGGGTCACATAAATGATTTTTAAGAGAATCCCCAGGTCCTAAGCATCACTTCATAAGATTAGGGTCAATTCATACATTTTAGATAATAGAACGGCCAGTAGAAATTGGGAGAAGCTATGGGAGGAACAAGACTTTAACATATAGAATCCCCTGGAGGAAGGCACAAACTGAGTGTGTCAGGATGTAAGGTTACAGAGAGGCAGTGGGCAGCCAAAGGCTTTGGGTGAGTAGAGTCTGGTCAGGAGATGAACACTGGGAAAATGAAGTCTAGGAATGGACACTCCTAAAGCATCAAGAACAAACTAATGTTTCGACCAAAGTATTACCTTAAGAAATTGTGCAAATTGTAAACTCTCTGTCTCAAATATGAGTTTACTGAACAGTCAATATAGGAACTTTGGTGCTAACAATATCCTTGTTTGGACTGAAATAACTGAACTATTTTACATCATAAAGGATAATTCTCACTAATCCACTCTTTGGAGTGTGTAATACACTGTCAAGTTACTGATGTTCTTTTATGATGTACAAAGGAATTATGATGAAAGGAAAGGTCCAAAATATTGGGACTTGTTGGTGCAATTTCCTCAATTATAGGAAATATCTGTAGAGTCAGCTGGGGGCTGGAGCACAGCATACATCAGACCTGTTCCTGAGGCTTTAAAGGCCATTCAAATTTGGGGTTCTAGAATACTAATTCATAAAATTATAATAACAAATGCCCCCCTTTTACATCACCATCAGAGTGTAAGAACTAATGAATTATATCTACTAAACATACAGAGCAAAGAAAGAGCATTAAAAGTTGCAAAGGAAAAGGACCAAGTAGCATATAAAGGCAGGCCTATTGGAATTACACCTACTGCCTAGTCCATTAGTTATCAGAGAGGCTTCATTCAGCAACGGGGGGGGGGACAGATATAGACACCTATTGTTGGTTGTTTTTGCTCTTTTGGGGGGCCTGCCACCCAGCTCCCAAATAAATCACACAGATAGGTTTATTCTTAATTATGATTGCCCGGCCATAGCCTGGCTTGTTTCTTGCCAGCTTTTCTTAACTTTAATTATCCCATCTACCTTTTGCCTCTGGGCTTTTTCCTTTTCTTACTTCTGTAATCTTACTTTTACTCCGTGGCTGGCTGTGTAGCTGGGTGGCTGGCCCCTGGAGTCCTCCTCCTTCTCTGGCTACTTCTTCTTCTTCCCTCTCAGAGGTCTCCTATATATTCTCTCTTCCTGCCAACCCCTTATCATTTCTCCTGCCTTGTTATTAGCCATTCAGTTCTTTATTAGACCATCAGGTGTTTTAGACAGGCANAGTAACACAGCTTCACGGAGTTAAACAAATGCAACATAAGCAAAAGTAACACAGCTTAAAATAATATTCTACAACAGAGACCCACAATCAAACATTAGGCTAAACTCAGCTAATCCTGCTGAAGAGAGGGAGGAAGGATTTGGAGGAGCCAGAGGGGTCAAGTAAATGACAAGGAAACTCAGAATCAACTAACTTGGGCTGATAGGAGCTCACCAAGACTGATCCTACAACCAGGGAGCCAGCATGGCGCTGACCTAGGCCCTTTCCATATATGTGACAGTTGAATAGCTTGATCTTCTTGTGGGACTCCTAACAGTGGGAACAAGGGCTATCTCTGACTCTTTTGCTGGCTTTTGGTACCCAAAACCTCATACTGGGTTGCCTTGCCCAGCCTTAATACAAAGAGAGGTGCTTAGTCTTACTACAACTTGATATGCCACATTTTGTCAATATCCATTGGATGCCTTCAATTTTCTAAAGAGAAATGGAGGCGGAATGGATAGGGGATGCAAAGGAGAAGAGGAGGGAGGGACTAGGAGAAGAGGAGGGAAGAGAAACTGTAGTTGGGATGTAAAATAGATTAATTAATTAATTAGTTAATCAATTTTTTAAAAGAAGAAATGGATAACTCAAAAAACATGTTGAATCTTAAACAATCCTGGCACAAAACATCCATAAAATCTGGGATACTATAAAAAGACCAAATCAAAGGATAATAAGAATAGAGGAGGGAGAAGAAACACAGGTAAAAGTTACAGAAAATATTTTCAGCAAAATTAAAGAAGATGTTTATCGAGGTACAAGAAGCAAACAGAAAAACAAATAGACTGAGCCAGAAAAGGAAGTCCCCACTCTTGCCAACAGGTGATCTAGACAAAAACAAAACATAGAAATGTGGAAGCTACCTTCAATTATAAACCAAATAAACATAACAGATATCTACAGAACATTGCACTCAAACACAAAAGAACATGACTTCTTCTCAGCCCCTCATGGAACTTTCTCCAAAATTGATCACGTATTTGGACACAAAGCAATTTTCAACAGATACAGAAGAATTAAAATAACACCCTGCATTATATCTGACACCACAGATTAAAGCCAGATATCAACAACAACAGAAAGATTACAAACTCATGGAAATTGAACAACTAATTGACTATTTAGTGAAAAGTGGGTCAAGATAGAAACTAAGAAAGACATTAAGACTTTCTTCTTCTTCTCCTCCTCTTCCTCCTCCTCCTCCTCCTCCTCCTCTTCCTTGTTTTCTTTTTATTTTTTTTTTGTTTGGCTTTTTGTTTTTGTGTTTTGAGACAGGGTTTCTTTGTGTAGCCTTGACTGTCCTGGAACTCACCCTGTAGACCAGCCTGGTCTCAAATTCACAGAGATGTGCCTGACTCTGCCTCTGGGGTGCTGGGATTAAAGATGACATTAAAGACTTTCTAGAAGTGAACAAAAATGATTACACAATATACCCAAACTTATGGGACACAATGAAGGCAGTTCTAAGAGGCATTAAGTGCCACACAAAATAGTTGGAAAGATCTCATACTAGTAATTTAACAGCACACCTGAAAGTGAGAGAAGAAAGAGAAGCAACACACAAAAAGACTAGATGGCAAGGAATAATCAAACTCAGGGATGAAATCAATAAAATGGGAATAAGTAAGTAAATAAATAAATAAATAAAAGCAATGAAACGAAGTTCTTTGAAAAAAATCAATAAAAATGACAAAGTCTTATACAAATTAGCTAAAAGGCAGGCAGAGAATATCCACATTAGCAAAATTAGAGATGAAAAAGGGGACATAACAGACAACAAGAAAATCTTAAGGCCAAAATTTTTCAGTTTATATATTTATTTATTTATGTTTATTGATTAATTCTTCTCTCATGCACTTCATCCCAACCACAGCCATAAGGACATACTTTAAAAATCTGTACTTCACCAAACTGGAAAATCAAAAAGAATTGGGTAATTTTTTTACAGGACTAGTTTTATAAATTTTGTCTCTATTTTCTTTTTTTATTATTTTTGTATTCTTGTCACATATATTACATCCCAACCACAGTTTCCTCTCCCTCCCCTCCTGTCAGTCTCTGCCCCACCACCACCACTCTACCCCAGATCCAACCCCTCTGTCTCCCCTCAGAAAAGAGCAGGCCTCCCAGGGACATCAACCACACATGGCATAATATGCTACAATAAGACCAGGCACAAACCATCATATCAAGGCTGGATGAGGAAAGCCAGTAGGAGGAAAAGAGTCCCAAAAACAAGCAAGAGCATAAGAAACAGCCCCTGCTCCCACTGTTAGGCGTCCCACAAGAATACCAAGCTACCCAGCCATACATATATATAAAGGATCTAGATCACACCCCTACAGAGTCCCTGATCTCTATGAGTCCTCATGAGTCCCAGTCAATTGATTCTGTGGGCCATGTTCTCATGGTGTTCCTGTCCCCTCAGGTTCCTCCAATCCTTCCTTCCCCTCCTCCACAGGACTCCCTAAGCTCTGCCTAATGTTTGGCTGTGAGGCTCTGCATCTGCTCCCACCAGCTGCTGGATGAAGTCTCTCTGGTCTCTTTAATGAGGATTCTTGTAAGCTCTGGTCCCAGAACACTCTGCAGGCAGGACACACTGTAGGTCGAAGGTTTTGTGGCTAGGATGGTGTCCCAACCTCTCCACTTGAGGCCTTGCCTGGTTAAAGAAGCTGGGCAGATCAGGTTCTGTGTCCCCCATTACTAGGAATCTTTCCTAGGGTTACTCTCATAGATTTCATGAAGTTTCCATTGCACTACGTTTCCACCCACGCCCAAAATGCCCCCCAATTCCAGTTATTTCTCCCAATTTTTCCCCTCAACTTGATCCCTCCTGTTGCCAACCCAAATTGCCCCCAGTCCACCCTTGAAATCTTTTCTATTACCCCTTCCCAAGGAGATCCTTTTGTCCCCCGTTAATGGTTCCATGTTACTTAGCCTCTCTGGGTCTGTGGATCATAGCATGGTTAGCTTTTACTTTACAGCTAATATCCATTTATAAGTGANTACATACCATGTTTGTCTTTCTGTGTCTGTGTTATCTCACTCAGAATGACTTTTACTAGTTCCATCCATTTGCCTACAAATTTCATGATGTCATTGTTTTTAACAGTTGAGTAATACTCCATTGTGAAAATGTGTGACATTTTCTTTGTCCATTCTTCGGTTGAGGGACATCTAGGTTTCTAACTACTATAAGTAAGGCTGCTATGAACATAGTTTAGGAAGTGTCCTTGTGATAGGATGGAGCATACTTTAGGTATATGCCCAGGACTGGTGTAGCTGAGTCTTGAGGTAGCTCTATTCCCAATCCTCATCAGCATAAGCTNTCACTTGTGTTTGTAATCTTAGCTATTCTGATTAAGTGTAATATACAATCTCAGAGTTGTTTTGATTTACATTTATCTGATGAGTAAGGATGTTGAACATTTCTTTAAGTGTTTCTCAGCCATTTTGATTTCCTTTGTTGAGAATTGTCTGTTTAGATCTGTATACCATTTTTTAATTGGATTATTCAGTTTGTGGGTGTCTAGTTTCTTGAGTTTTTTTTTTCTTCTTCTTCTTGAGTTCTTTATATGTATTTGATATTAGCCCTGTCAGTCATAGAGTTGGTAAAAATCTTTTCCCATTCTATGGGCTGCCTTTTTGTGCTATTGACAGTATCTTTTGCCTCACAGAAGCTTTTCAGTTTCATGAGGTCCCATTTATTAGTTATTGATCATAGTGCCTGAGCTATTTGTGTTCTGTTCAAGAAGTCCCCTGTGCAAATGCATTCAAGGATTTCCCCTCTTTCTCTTCTATCAGGTTCAGTGTATCTGGTTTCATGTTGAGGTCTTTGATCCACTTGGATTTGAGTTTTGTGCAGGGTGATAGATATGGACCTATTTGTATTCTTCNACTTACTAACATCCAGTTGGATCAGAACCATTTGTTAAAGATGCTTTCTTTTCTCCATTTATATTTCTGGCTTATTTATTAAAAATCAGGCNTCCATAGGTGTGTGGATTTATGTCTACATCTTAGATTCAATTTTTTTGATCAATGTTTCTGTTTTTATAACAATACCCTGTAGTTTTATTACTACAGCTCTATGGTACAACTTGAAATCAAAGATGGTGATTGCTCCCAAATTTTTTTTATTGGATACAATTGTATTGGATTTTTTTGTTTTTCAATATGAACCTGACTATTGTTCTTTCAAGGTCTGTAAAGAATAGTGTTGGGAATTTGATGGGGATTGCATTGAATCTGTAGATTGCTTTTGATAGGATGGCCATTTTTACTGTTAATCCTATTGATCCATGAGGAGATGATTTTCATCTTCTGATATCTTCTTCAATTTCCTTCTTCAAAGACTTGAAGTTTTTAATCATATAGGTCTTTCCCTTGCCTCATTATAGTTGCCCCAAGATATTGTATATTATTGTGGCTATTGTGAATGGTGTTGTTTCCATGGTTTCTTTCTTAACTCATTTGTCATTTGTATAAGGGAAGGCTACTGATTTTTTTGAGTTAATCTTGAATCCAGCCACTTTTCTGAAGGTGTATTCTTGATACACACCACCTACCAAAGTTAAATCAAGATAATATAAGCAATTTTAATAGACCTATCACCCCTAGTAAAACAGAAGCAGTCACTACATGTCTCTGCACCAAAAGAAAGCCCACAGTCAGATGGTTCTAGCACAGGATCTTACCAGACTTTCAAAGAAGAGTTAATTCCAATATTCTGCAAATTATTCCACAAAAAAGAAACAGAAGAAACATTGCCCAATTTGTTTTAGGAGACCAGAGTTACCCTGATATCCAAAGCACATAAAGACCCAAAAAAGAAGAAATACATATCAATTTTACTTATGAACACAGATATAAAATGTTTCAATAAAATACTTGCAAACCGAGTTTGATCATCCACCTTGATCAAGTACGCTTCATCCCAGAGGTGCAAGAATGATACAACATATGTAAATTGATAAATGTAGTATGCTATATAAAGAGAGAGAAAGAAAACATGATCATCTCATTAGATCCAGTAGAGGTCTTTGACAATATTCATGATAAAAGTCCTGTAGAGATTAGGGATAAAAGGAACATACATCAACATAACAAAGGTAATTTACATCAATCCCATAGCCAACATCAATGTAGATTGAGAGAAATTCAAAGCAATCCCATTAAAATTAGGAAGAAGATAAGCTTGTCCACTCTCCATATCTACTCAATATAGTATTTGAAGCTTTAACTAGAGCAATAATGCAACTGTAGGAGATCAAGGGGATACAAATTAAAAGGGAAGAAAGAAAATATTTTTATTTGCAGATGATATGATAGTATATACATAAATAGGTGACCCAAAATTTGCACTGCAAAACTCCTACAGCTGATAAACACACCCAAGTAGCTGGGTGCAAAATTAACTCATAAAAATCAGTTTCCTTCCTAGATACAAATGACAAATGGACTGAGAAAAAATCAGGGAAACAACACCTTTTACAATAGCCTCAAATAATATAAAATATCTTGAGTAACTCTAACCAAGCAAGTGAAAGATTTGTATGATGAAAACCTTCGGACAATGAAGAAAGAAATTGAAGAAGATATCAGAAGGTGGAAAAATCTCTGTGTCAGTCATGGTTCTCTAGAGTAACAGAACTTATAAAATGAATCTCTATATATGCATAGAGCGGGGATTTCTTAGAATCAATACCAGGCTGTGGTCCAGCTAATCCAATAATGGCTTCCTATAAATTAAAGGTCCAGGAATCCAGTAATTGTTNAGTCCATGAGGCTAGATGTCTCATCTGGTCTTCAGTATATGATGGAATTCCAAAAAAGTGGGCTCTTATGCCAGTGGAGGAATGAGCTTACCAATGATAGTGAGAGCAAGCAGGCGAAAAGAGAGCTTTCTTCTTCCATGTCCTTTATGTAGGCTGCCAGCAGAAGGTATAGCCCAGATTAAAGGTAGATATTCCAACTTTAAAAGATCTGGATTAAAGGTTTAGCTTCTCACCTCAAAGACACAGATTAGAGTTGCATCTTTCCACTTCAAATCATTTAAATAAGAAAAATCTCTCACAGATGTGCCCAGTCATTTGAGTTTTAGTAAATTCCAGTTGTAGTCAAGTTGACAACCAAGAATAGCCGTCACAATCTCCTATGCATATGGACCAGTAGTATTAATAAAGTAAAAATAGCTGTTCTACCAAAAATCATCTACAGATTCAATGCAACCTCCATAAAAACATCAACACAATTCTTCACAGATCTTGAAAAACAATTTTCGGCTACTTATGGAATCACACAAAAACCCAGAATAGCTAAAATAATCCTGAATAATAAAAGAACTGCTGAGGTTATCACCATCCCTGAACTCAAATTGTACTACAGAGCTATAAATAATAATACTANTAATAATAATAATAATAATTATGATGATGATGATGATGATGTCAAAATCATTCTGTAGACTTTCTCAGCTGTCTCTGTTCCCCCAGACCCAATCCCTCAGGTTTGTTTCTAGCACTGCAACAGAACACCAGCTGCAGCCCTCCTTCCCTCTGCCCACATCTTCTGTAGATCCCACATCCCCTAC
Organism: Neotoma lepida; assembly: GCA_001675575.1. Lineage (NCBI taxonomy): Eukaryota > Metazoa > Chordata > Mammalia > Rodentia > Cricetidae > Neotoma > Neotoma lepida. The sequence continues at coordinate 31,949 of LZPO01117682.1, forward strand.
TAACCTCCATCCCCCACTCATCATTATATCACAGCCCTCAACTCAAGCAGACACCCCTTGCTCAACTGAAGGTCACACCTGCCAGAAAACCAAGTGGGCCGTCCACAGACCTTCTCCACTCTCTCTGTTCACCTAGATTCAATCCCTCAATCTCCTCTCTAGCACTGCAACAGATCACCAGCTGTGGTCTCCCTCACTCCTACCTACATCTCCTGTGGGTCTCACAGTCATATCTTCATGACCTCTCGCCCCTTCCATGCCACCCTTCAATACTAGCAGACAATCCCTGTGAACCCACCAGCCAAGCAGGCCAGTAAAACAGGCAGTACACAGCCATCACACTTTCTGAAAATCCAGAAAGGAAACAGAAAGCAAGTAACAAAACACCCACCCAAAAAAATACAAACCCAGAAACATCACCTAGATCTATAATCACCCCAAATCCAGATGTCTAAATGTCAAAGTAAGAACAGGATCAATAACAGCCAGGACAATGTCTCCACTATAGCCCAGCTATCCTACCACAGTTGGTCCTGATGTTCCAATACAGCAGAAGCACAAGAAAAAGACCTTAAATGAAAAAGACCTATATGAAAATGATAGAGGTCCTCAAAGAGGAAATGAGCAAATCTCTTAAAGAAATGCAGGTAAATGCAAGCAAACAATTGGAGAAAATGAATTAATCCCTTAAAGAAAACCAAGAAAACACAAGCAAACAATGGGAGGAGATGAATAAATCCCTTTTTAAAAGCCAAGAAAAAACAAACAGTTGAAGGAAATGAATAAAAATATTCAAGACCTGAAAGTAGAAACAATAAAGAAAACACAAATTAGGGGAAATCTGGAAATGAAAAATTAGGAATTCGAACAAGAACTACCAAGGCAAGCTTCACCAACAGAATACAAGAGATGGAAGAAAGAATATCAGATATTGATGATATGATAAAAGAAATGGATTCATCAGTCAAAGAAAATGTTAAATCTCAAACATTCCTGGCACAAAATATCCAGGAAATCTGGGCTGCCATAAAAAGTCTAAATCTTAGAATAATAGGAATANATGGAGATAAATAATCCCAGCTCAAAGGCCCAGAAAACATTTGCAACAAAATCATACATGAAAATTTTCCTAATTTAAGCAAGGAGATGCCTATCAAGTACAAGAAGTAGATAGAATACCAAATGTATTGGACCAGAAAAGAAAGTCCCCTAACCACTATAATAACCAAAACACTAAACATACAGAGCAAAGAAAGAACATTAAAAGCTGCAAGGGTAAAGAACCAAGTAGTACATAAAGGCAGACCTATTAGAATTACACCTGCTGCCTAGGCCAAAAGTCCAATAGTCATCAGACCTATAACCCCAAGAGAAATAAAAGCAGTCATTAAAATCCCCCAAGCAAAAAACAACTCAGATCAGACAGTTTTAACTCAGAATTCTACGAGACTTTCAAAGAACAGTTAACACCAATACTCCTCAAATTATTCCACAAAATAGGAACAAAGAAGGAGCATTTCCAAATTCATTTTATGAGGCTATGGTTACCCTGATACCAAAACCACATAAAGATTCAACAAAGAAAGAGAATTACAGACCAATATCTCTTGTGAACATACATGCGAAAAATACTCAATAAAATACTTGTAAGCTAAATCCAAGAACACATCAAAAATATCATCCATTATGGTCAAATAGGCTTCATCCCAGAGATGCAGGGATATACAAAAATCAGTAAATGTAATCCACCATATAAACAAACTGAAGGGAAAAAAATCACATGATCATCTCATTAGATGCAGAAAAGGCCTTTGACAATATCCAACACTCCTTCATAATAAAAGTCCTAGAGAGGTTAGAAATACACAGACGTACCTAAACAGAATAAAGACAATTTACAGCAAGCCTATAGTTAACATCAAATTAAATGGAGAGAAACTCAAAGCAATTCTGTTAACATCAGGAACAAGACAAGGTTGTCNACTCTCTCCATATCTATTTAATAAAGTTCTTGACATTTTAGCAATAACAACTGAAGGAGATCAAGGGGATACAAATTGCAAAGTATCATTATTTCCAGATGATACACAGTATACATAAGTAACCCCAAAAATTCTACCAGGGAACTTCTACTGCTGATAAACATTTTCAGCAAAGTGGTTGGATACAAGAGTAATTCAAAAAACTCAGTAGCTTCCTATATACAAACAATAAAAGGGCTGAGAAAGAAATCAGGGAAACTTCTTTCACAATAACCTTAAATAATATAAAATATCTTGGAGTCACTCTAACCAAGCAAGTGAAAGACCTGTGTGATAAAAACTTCAAATCTCTTAAGAAAGAAATTGAAGAAGAGATAAGAAGATGTAAAGATCTCCCCTGATCAAGGGTCAGTAGGATTACATAGTAAAAATGGCCATCTACCAAAAGCAATCTACAGACTGAATGCAATCCCCATCAAAATTCCAACACAATTCTTCACAGACCTTGAAAGGACAATTCTCGACTTTATATGGAAAATCAAAAAACTCAGGATAGCTAAAACAATCCTATAAAATAAAAGAACTGCTGCAGATGTTATCATTCCTGATTCAAGTTTTACCACAGAGCTATAATAATAAAAATCTCAGGATATTTGCATAAAAACATAGATGTTGATCAATGGAATCAAATTGAAGACCCACAGAAAAATGCACACACNATGGACACCTGTTTTGTTTTTTGTTTTTTGTTTTTAGTAAAGAAGCCATAAATATACAATGGGAAAAAGACAGCATCTTCAACAATTTGTGCTTGTCAAACTGGATGTCTGCATGTAGAAGAACTCAAATAGATCCATATTCATCACCCTGCATAAAACTCAAGTCCAAGTGCATCAAAGACCTCAACATAAAACCAGATACATGGAACCTGACAGAAGGGAAAGAGGGGAATAGCCCTGAACACATTGGCACAGGAGACGACTTTCTGAACAAAACACCATCAGCACAGGCACGAAAATCACTAAAAAATATGACCTCATGAAACTGAACAACTTCTGCAAGGCAAAATACACTATCAATCTGACAAAGCTGCAATCTATAGAATGGGAAAAGCTTTTAACCAACTCCACATTTGATAGAGGACTAATATCCAAAATATATAAAGAACTCAAGAGACTAAATATCAAAAATCCAATTAATACAATTAAAAATGGGGAACAGATCGAAACATAGAATTCTTAATTGAGGATTCTCAAATGCCTGAGAAACACTTAAAGACATGTTCAACAACTTTATCCATCAGGAAATATAAATCAAAACTACTTTGAAATTCCATCTGACACCTGTCAGAATGGCTAAGATCAATAACACAAGTGATAGCTCATGCTGGTGAAGATGTAGAATAAAGGGAACACTCCTCCATTGCTGATGGATGTGCAAACTCATACAGAAGCTATGGAATTGGAGTGNAAGTTCTTCAAGAAGATAGGAATCCATTTACCTGAAGATCCAGCTATACCATTCTTGGGCATACACCCAAAGGATGCTTCGTCCTACCACAGAGACACTTGTTCAACCAAGCTCGTTACTACTCTATTTATAATAGTCAGAAGTTGAAAACAACCTAGATGTCCCTGAACAGATGAATAGATAAAGACAATGTAGTACATTTACACATTGGAATATTATTCAGCCATTTTTTAGAAAGTGAAATCATAAAATTTGCAGGTAAATTAATAGAACTAGAAAAACTCATCATTACTTAAGTATCCCAGACCCAGAAAGACAAATATGGTATGTATTCATTTATATGTGGTTATTAGCTGTTAAGTCAGTGATAACCAGGCTACCATCTATAGAACCACAGAAGTTAGATAGAGTGAGGGACTAGGGTAAGACAGATAGGTCTCCCTAGAAAATGGAAATAGGATTGTTAATGATGGATCATGGGAAGAGGACTGGAACAGGAAGATCAAGTAGGGAGGAGAATGAAAGAGGGACATGAGGGATGAAATACCAGAAGAAAAAGCTAAAATTAAGGGTCATTTGAGGAGTAGTATAAAAACTTAATACAGTAGAAGCTTTGTAAAATGCATGCGTATATGAATTAAATGAAATCATCTAATAATAGGGAGACAGCCTCAACTGGACATCTCTCATCACCAAATGAAGCTTTCAGTACTGAAATTAGGTTACATTTAATTAAGTTGTTGACTAAAGCATACCATGGGATGCCTCCCCAAACAACCCAGGTTGTTGCCAAGGGTGTAAGTTGCTCTCCACAAACTGATGGCAAGGACCCATTGATGAAGACAACACATGCATAACTCATTAACATGGAGAAGTCAAGCTGCTGTCTATATAGAGCCTTCACCCTATGTGTCTTTGGTGCAGAAACATAGTCTACATGCTACCAAAGGAGAAACATAAGCACCAACCCAGCCACCAACACTCTTATCTACCATGGTGTCCTGCCTCCAAGATATGCTCTTACAATGGTGGCTCAAAACTGCGGGAGTAACCAACCAATATCTAATTCTACTTAAGGCCCACTCCAGAAAATGGAATCTGTACTCAACACTGCTTGGGTGACAAAGAACTTGAAACTAGATAGCCCAGGGACATAGGCAAAAACCAAATACTACTGTTCTAAAATAAATAAACCAAAAAAATCTTAGCAATAAAATGATTCCTAGTGACATTCTACTCTACCCCTAGATCAGTGCCTTGCTCAGCTATCATCAGAGAAGCTTCCTCCTGCAGCAGATGGGAACAAATATAGAGATCTACAGCCAGACATGCAGAGAGTGACAGACATCCCTAAATGAGATATCTCCATCAAATCCCTCCTCTCAGGGATCAGAGAACCCTGAGGAAGAGGAGACAGAAAGAGTGTAACAGCCAGAAGAGATAGAGGACACCAAGAAAACAAACCCCTCTAAATGTAAAGTATCAATGCAGACATGAACTCACAGAGACTAAGGCAGCATGCACACAACCTGCACAGGTCTGCACCAGAAGGTGCCCTAGAACTGAAAGAAGTGGACGCATGCCCCCATCCCTAGCCCATAAGCTATCTCAAATTGATAGCCACTTGCAAATGAAACTTTAGTTTTCTCCAAGGAAGTCTAACTGGGGAAACAAACTATCTTTTTTTAAATAATTTACTTATTTTTATTTTATGTACATTGGTGTTTTGTCTGCATATATGTGTGTGAGGGTGTCAGAACCCCTGGAACTGGAGTTACAGACAGTTGTGAGCTGCCATGTGGGTGTTGGGAATTGAACCCAGGTCCTCTGGAAGAGCAGCAGTGCTCTTAACCACTGAGCCATCTCTCCAGTTCCCAAAATAAATTATCTTACGGGTAGGCTGCTTACCCATAAGTAGTTGGCCAACAAAAAATTAACTCAAATGGTATGTTTGGAAGTTCTTTATCTCATAATACCATGTCAGGGTTTTTTTTAATTTTATCTTATTTTGTATTTTTATTTATATATATACTTTTTCTCTCTTTTTACCCTACCAGTCTTTTGTGTATATATTATGGCTACCAGTTTAATATTTTTATGGGATTCCTGAATGTGCAAACAAATGGGTCTCTGCATCTATACCTGTTTCATGTGCCTCTTCTTCAGTTCTTTTCCATTTGTTCTCCCCTATCCTGGTGTATTAGTTTTTGTTTTGTCATATTTTATTTTATTATTATCCCTTAGNAGCCTGTCTGTTTTCTAATGAGAGACAAAAAGGGGTGAATACAGATAGGAGTGTAGAAAGGGAGAAATTGAGGAGAGAAGGAGGGGAATCTGTAATTAGAATATATTATGTGAGAAAAAAAGCTATCTACTATATAAAGAAAAAAATAAAAATCATTCTAAGATAATGTGATGCAAAGATATACCAATTTGATACTTCTATGCTAAGGAATGAAATTAGGAAATATGAAAGTCTGTTTTCTATAGTTAATTATTTTCTACAAGAGCAGAAAACAGTAAGAGACACTGATTCACAACTTTCAATAGTTAAAATGTGAGCTGAAGTTTTTCAAGCAGGATCCATTGCCCTAGGGTGATGGTTTTAAAAAGAGAGAGTATACATGTTCAAGGTCAAGGCTGTAGTTATACTGTGAGATGCAACACTGGCAAGCACTGCTAGAGTTGCCTCAGATTCGTTGCATTTGATTTGAATTAAATTTTGGTCATTGATGGGTCATGACCATGAAGATCCACAGTTTAGGAAGCTATGGTTGGAGTCACTGAGCTGGTTTGGCAGGTAAGGATACTTGTGGCCATATCTGAAGCCACATGGTGGAAGCAGGTAACTGACTCCCATGAAGGTTTTTCTCTGACCTCCACACATGTGCCATGGCACATGCATACCTACTACACACATATAATAAATAAACAAACAAATGTAAAAATAAAAACTACAAAGCAATTGCTTTTTTTAAAAAAAAAAAGCTGGATATAGAAAGAATAATGCCTCACTTTTATATCCTCTTTCAAGTGGGAAAGAGATGGCAGCCGCAGATGGAGTGCCTGCTTTGTGACAGTCATTGCTTTTCTGGCTGTATTTGTCTCCTGATTTAGAAGAATGGGTACCAAGACAAGTTTACCCACCAGCCTAAGAATGAGCAGGAAGAAAGGTGAAAGTGAAACTTGAATTCAAGTCTCTTTTGCTTTGAATACTATTCCAAAACTTCCTGAACCTACTGGATTTCATTGTAGGGGAAGATGTCAGCAATGGGGAGAAAGACGAAAATCCAGATCAAGTTCTTCTCTAAGGATGGATGTAAGGTAGCCTGGGGCTGCAGTAAAATCAATGGAGACCCACACCCTGTATGACTGACTCTAGGTGCCTCAGTCTTGGTCCAGAGTTTTTGCCCTTTAGGTGATATGGATATGCATTTTGGCAGCTAATAAATGATAATAAAATACTTCACATGTGCAAAAAAAATGAAGATCTAATCAGAAATCCAATGTAACAATAAATTAGTGAAATCTGTTAGAGCAAAACCTCTTTCTCTTTGCATTGCCATCCTGTCCTTAATTCATACAGAACTATGATTAGAAAAATCCAGCGCAATACCATAGACCAAACTGAGACCGTGTTATAAATCTCCTGGCGTGTTGATTCCTCTCATTCATTTGCTAGAGAAATTATGATAGAGACAATTCCATCAGAGACTGAAAATTCACGGGTGCCACATTTCTAAATGACATTGTTTTAAAAGGTGCCCTTTCATTTTATTTTGTCTGTCATTAATTTTTATGGTAACTCTCTTTTAGGGGGTAAAAGTTTTCAATACTCCATCCTTCAGCCTTATGATATCACTCGTCAGCATAATGCTGACATTTCTTTGAAATAATAAAAATCTATTTAATTCAGTTTTGCATCATGCACTGAGCTCAATAAAGCATTTTGCACGTAATCAGTGATAAATACATTCTTTAAAACAGCTACCATTAATGAGCATCTGTGTTCTTACACACTCTCCAAGAAGTAGAAGCCAAAATGTGAGAATTGTATTGTCACATTTTTTGTCATATTATTCCTAATAAGAAAGTAAGACATGGCTGGAAAGGCTGAGAGCTTTCAGAACATAGTCTAAGTGTGTGGTTTCCAAATGAAAAAGAAAAATAAGAGTGATAGTATACTAGACCAGCAGGAAGTACTAGGAAGGATTAACAATGCTCTCAACATAAACTTGAGCCAAAGTCACCATACTGAGGAGGCTTATCTTCTCAGAATGATCTTGACTTAGTGTCTTATTTATCTCACATAGCCTCATGGCTCACAGATTGGTGGATTTCAGATAGCAGATGCTGAAGTTCTTGGGCTCTCATATACCTGTGCCTTGAGGTCCTCATGTGGAATTGCTATGTTCCAGTCCCTGGACAACTCATAGACCAAAGTCCTAACTGCCATAGCCATACTATCAAGAGGTGTGGTTTAGGGGTAGGTATCCTTATAAATGAGGTCTCGGGGGCTGAGGAGAAATGACTCAACTATTCAGAGCATATCTGGTTATGTGTGAGGAGCCAGACAAACCCAAGATTTTCTCAGAGGCCTGGATGGAAGGACAAAGGGAACTTTAGTCCGATGCCCTATGTCCTTGTCCAGGGGTGGACTTGGCCAGGCCTGGATCCAGTACCTCATAGGAGTCAAGGTTGCAGTCTCTAGGGATGCCACTCTTGCTCTTGGACTGTGGTTATCAGTCCTTAGGCAGCTGTGTCTGAGATATCCCACATTCTCTTTGTCAAAATTGTCTGACTTAGCTGTCTGCTGACTTTGGCTGTTTCCCCCTGCAAACAGTGTGTGTAATGTACTTCTTCATAAACTTGCCTCTCATAAGTTATCAGCATGTGCAGGACCTCCCGATCTTAACTATTTCTTTTGTCTTCTTTATTTCTTGATCTCTTCATTTTTTCATCTCCTGTCCTCCCACTCAACACCTTGCCATTCAGGACCCTTATTCCTGCAGATTCAGATCAGTTAAGAACCAGAGGACCCTGGTTTGATTCCCAGCACCCATTGTCTATAACTGCACAATTGTCTGTAACTCCAGTCCCAGGGAACCCATCGCATTCTTCTTACCACACTGGGCACCAGGGACACACATGGTCCACATACATACAAACAGACAAAGCCCATATCCATATAAAATTAAAATAAAACTAAAATAAATAAACAAATAAAAGTAAAAGAGGTCCCAGAGAACTCCCTTTTCCCTTCTACCATAGTGGAAAAGGCAGCTGCCTCCAAAGCAGGTGGAAGACTGATACCAGATATAGAATCTGCCAGGGCCTTCAGCTAAAACTTCTCATCCTCCGAAACTATGGAGAAACTTTTCTACTATTTATAAATCCCCCGGTTTATGATATTTTATTATAAGCAGGCCAAACAAACTAAGACACCCACAAAAGCACCATAGATGTGGCAGACTTTGAATCAGATACTTTATACACAAATGTCATTCTGCATCACAACATTCTTATAAGGTTGTAATGATTATCTTATTTGCCCATGAAGAAATTCAAATTGAAGGCCACTAACTTTCCCAAGTAAAACCAAATATAATAACATTGCTAGTGTTCAGTTCCAGATTTTATAGAGCTGAAGCTTGTTTAGTAAGTGAATGAATGAATGAATGAATGATGCATTTATTGGNTTAACTAACATTAAAGGGTGTATAAGAGAGCCCCTTAAGCACATGCAAAGTTTATAAATAAGAACATTTAGAAATTTAAAAGCTGGTTCACAGAGAAGTGAACTATGAAATTGCCCAGTGAATAAGTAATACAATCTATTTCCTTAAAAAACTGAGGTTTCTATCCATTTTATATGTCTACTAAATTTCAGTGTTTTCATATAGTTTGAGTTTTTACTACATCTATGCAGGCATACTTTATGAAGAAAAATGAAAGTTTACCACCCCAGAAGCTCAACTTTGTTCACGGTTTCAACCCTACTCATAAAACTGAATAATCAAAATTATATGCAAATTCACCTGTGTACTTCAAGAGAGAAAGAGTTCCTGATAATATGACCTATATTTGCTCAGCTCCATGGAAACCATTTCATTCCATTATACACACACAATTTACATAAAATGGGTGAGAAAAAAAAAAGGTGAGCGATGTGAGGTGGCACAACCTGAATGGAAACAATGGGACAAGACTAAGCACTGAGGAGAGGGTGGAGGGGAAGTCAGAGACACCTGCTTGGGTGAGCTTGCGTGAAATCCATCCATCTGTAATAGAACATCACACTTTCCAAACAGTCGTGTGAGCAAATCAGGTCACTTCTACCAATTTGTCAAGTCTTGTTTACTTAGAAATAAGCTGGACCAAACTGAAAAAGCAAAGTCAGTGATAAGGATACGGGGTTCTGTGGTTTGTATGTAAAATAAATAGAAAATCTTTTAATAAAAAAATAAATTATAAAACAAAGAATACAGTTTCCAACAAAATGCACACACACANAAAAATAAGTGCATCAGTTTAGCTTTCACTCAGTCTACCAACAGAAAACACAAAAAAGACATGCTCCAAATGCCTCAGGCCTGTTTGACCCATGAAGAAACCATGCCTGATGCTATTGGAAATACTGAGTCCATTGAAGAAAAGGCAGGAAATACTGCTTGAACTATACAGTCACTGGCTTCAATTGCTCACTTCCTTATGCCTTAGAAACTTGGCCATCCAGTGAGTACATTGCAAACCGTGTCTCAGGAAGGTAAACCTGGTCAGTACCCTCCACTACCGTATTTTATTATCTCATAAATACTGATTACATAATATCATGTGTGTTTTTTTAAATGATTCTCTGAACATTTTTCCCATAGAGTTTACTGTTCTGAAGCATGAGTGAGTTCTGGGCCTTTTTCTGAACGAGGCGAATGGTTCTTGAAGTAAAATTGAAAGAACACATCTACTTGACCTTGAGCATGTTTGTTTGATGTGGGTATTCCACTTGAAATAAAATGGTCCTGGACCTGGGTATCACTGAGCTGAGAAACAGCACACAGCGAGTGCCTTTGGAGGTAGGCTGATTTGACTCTGACACTTCCCTGTTTGCAAAGCCAAAGCTGTTGCACAAATCACACGGTCTGGAAAGGGAAAGGGGGAGAAACTGCTTTATCCAGTTTTTCTGCCTCAGGGCTGAATCAGATACACCTCAGCTTCCATTGTAAGCCTCTCCCAGGACATGAACTCCTAACCAAGACGTCAGCAACCTAGGACAAGTACATTTTCAGAGAGTGACAGCTTGAAGCAATAACTTCAACCCATTTACCAAAAATCATAGAGAACTGGATGTTTCATGTGATTTGAGTCAAAGCAGAATTCCTAGTCATATTTCTGGGTTTGTCTGGGTAGAAAATTTGGTAACTAAGAGCACATAAGAGCTAGTGAAGTAACAACAACTGCTGTCTTTCTGTGTCCATAAGCACTCATTTCAAAACAGTGTGCTGAAAGCTGCGTACACATCCAAGCATCATCTAGTTTTTGGATTAGGTTTCTAAACTCAAATAAAGTGATAACTAAAATCATAACTCAGACTATCCATTGGGAAATTGTCTGGAGGTAATAGAAGTATCATGAATAGCTTTTATCATTGTTAATTCTTCTAGAAAGAGAGCCATTATCTCTGCTTCAGTTTTCATTTCAAGTACAGACAGCAAGAGGCAGAAATGCTCTGTTTTATATTTAAATACGCTTTGCTTTATATATATATATATTAGAGTATGCTTTGCTTTCTACTTTTAAAAGAATTTTAATAATTATTGCATCATAAGATAGAATAATGGTTGAAGGCAAACAGTATGGAAGCAATGAACCTGAGGATATTTACCAAACTAGCATCAATTCCAAATGAAACTCCACAACCAATGGGCTTAGAAAGGATTTCATGAAAGGCAGTGTTGCAACTGGAAGAGTCAAAGGATAATAAATAGTCTCAGTCAATTCAAATTTCATTTCTCTGATTTCATGTAGCTAAGTCAGTCTCCTAAAAACACATAAGAAGTTAGTGTTCTCTCCTACTGCAGCAAAGAAGAGTGACTTCAGTGTCAAGTTAAGGGTTTTTTTTTTTTAATTATACCCTGTTTATAGGAAAAGGTATAGAATTTGTTAGGGCAGGGGGACAAAAATGTAGAAATCTTATTTGGTAGCAGACTGAAAAATAATTAAGAAAGAAAACTATATATAGCAGAAAGGCCATGCAGAAATCTAGTAAAATAGTAACAACTTTAGTTAAGAATGCACCAAGAGATTTGGAGAGAGTGATGGTGGAAGGGTAGTGGATGCAAGCCACTGAGAACTTAGCACGTGAGTAGCTAGAAAGAGCTGGAAGTCAAGAACCTGAGGAGGTTTGAGGAAGAGGTTGCGTTGCAGTCTGAAGCAGTTTGCACTTAGAGATTTGCTGTAGGAGTTAGTCAGTGCAAGATGCTGCATATGGCAAGAATATCATCTCTAATTCTTTAACTAGGCACATGTGCCTGATGTTGCCAGTATGAAAAGATAGTCATGAGAAGAAATGACTGAACCAAAACACCACTCTGGGAAAGTTAAAGAATGAAAAAAAACAGTTGAGCAAATTGGTGAGAGATGAATGTGGTAGCACCTAAATATCCATGCAGCAAACTGAGGGATGAAGCAATGACCATCAAAACATTAAGACGAGAATTAGAAAGCAAGCAAAGAAATTTGGAAAATAATGTGCTTGCAGAGTTTGGGTGNTTTTCCACCTTGCATCCTAGAGATTGGAAAAAGGCATTGAAAATACAAGTTAAAAATACAAGCTTACTGGCAGATTTGCTTTATACGATACTGAAGACCTAAATAAGGAGAGGGAAAACAGTTATGCCTCAGAACAAGTAGAGAGGAGAAAACAGAATGCTTGAAAATTCAGAGTAGTGGAGCTTGAGATGGAATGTCTAAAGTATCTATGAAGGAACTGGAGCTAGGGAAAGCCCTGAGCATATCTGTGGTTCTGGTACAAGAAAAAAATTGAGAGCGTTCAGAGTAGGACACAGGATTTAGGAATGAATCCATTGCCAGGATGCTTTCAAGCTTCTATGGACTCCTACCATTCCGGTGGTAGCTTTCCCCATGACCTGCCTTTCTCCACTTTAAACCCGGATGCTGTCAAAGTCATTGGAGAGTTAATATCCAAAATAACAAGCTGTCCCGCTGAGCTACAGTCTTCAACTTTAGCCCGTCTCACATGCACCCATTCTTCTGCCAAAAGCTTAAAAAAGTAAAGTTG
>LZPO01117683.1:0-12965 GCA_001675575.1 Neotoma lepida
AGAGAGAGAGAGAGAGAGAGAGAGAGAGGGACAGAGAGAGACCTTAAAACCTGCCTCATAGTGATTTAGGATACATCCTTCTAAGAAAGGGAAACTGAATCTTATGCATTCTGTATAGGTAGTGGGTAGCTGTTCCAGCTTTGACCTTGAGCACTGCCCCTAGTGAGGCAGTAGGTAACTGCTACATCTGCCTATGACCTGACCCTGGGGTGTGGCCTCTTTGCACCCTTAAGACTGGAGATGCATAGGTGCTGGCTGTCTTGGCTCCTCATGATCCTGGATGCTGGATTGCAGACCAAGTCAGAGTTCTCCAGAGAACCACATTGGATTGCATCTCACCTCTCCCAGATCCTGTAACTGATCCCTTTACTGGTTGTAAGTTGTCCCAAAATAAACCTCTTTTAACTATCAAATAAACTACATGGAATTGCCTTGTTAATTGCCACTTTATGTGTATTCTGTTATTGTTGAGTTCACTGCTTTGATCAGAGTAGGTTATGTATAACTAACTGTTGGATGTTTCTTCTCATTCGTCTATTGAAGAGATTGATTTGCAGCTATAATCTACTCTAGTATAAGGACTCTTAAAGCGGAAACTCTCAACTTATTTTAAAAAGAGAAGGATAGAATGATATTGCTTTGAGAATTTGTGAACCTGCTAGGAAATAATATATTACCTATGTACAAACTTTGTGGAAGATAAATGATTGGAAACAGCCAGAGATGCTCAATGCAACAGGAACGGGGCCATTAACAGTTTGGGAATACAAAACAGATGTAATGGTTCCCAGTCAAAATGGTAGGCTCACTTACTTTTTAGACTACATTTCTACCTTAGGGTATTTCAATGCCTGCACAGGAGTGGGGGCCCTCTGACTTGTTATGGAGGTGAGCAAACTGAGGTTCAAAGCAGGGTAGGGGCATCGCAAGATTCTGCCTGTCAACAGGCATCCACTTGCTTTTGGTGCAGGCGAAAGGAGAATCTCATCAGAAATGGGTTGAAAAGTTGTATCAACACCATTAGCAACACTTTCAAAATATTCATTCACTTACATTCATGTTACCTATTATAAAACAACATAAATGTGTTGTAGAGATAAAAGTTTAGATTATAGTATCAGTAGGGTCATGTTCCCTCAATTATCTTCAAGGGAGAATCTTCCATAGGTCTTTCAGTTTCTTTTGTTTGGGGCAATTTTTGGTATTGCTTACCCTGCAACTCTAGTCTTTGCCTGTAGAATCCCATGGTTGTCTTCTCTGTCTCTCTCATCTATAAGTAGCANTGTCACAATTTTCCTCTTTTATAAGGACTGATCATATTGAATCAGGCACCTTCCCTACTCTAGTATGACTTTAATAAATTGTACTTACAATGACCCTACTTCTAAATAAACTCCTATTCTTGGTATCAGGGGTTAGAACTCCAACATAAGAATCTCGAGGGAACAAAATCTTGAGCTCATTCTAGGTAAAGGTACTGTCAATGCCTGGGTAAGCTGAAAGAAGAGGTTGAAGAATACAGACACAGTTGAAAAAGATTTTCCCTTGAGGATTCACCCCCCTACTTGTCACAATAGTTTCTACTGGACTTGGGGTTTGTGTGTTCTGTCTTAATAAGATGTGACCCTCTTCTTTCAGAATGTAATTCTTTATGGCATAAAAATCATCTAATGGCAGCTGGAGAGATGGCTCAACAGTGAAAGGCATGTACTGCTTTTGCAAAGGACCGGAGTTCCCAGCATCCAAGTCAGGCACTTTACAATCACCTGTGACTCTAGCTTCAGGGGATTGGGTGCCCTCTTCTGGCCTCAGTGTGCACTTCACTCATGTTCATATACCCTGACAGATACACACATATACACATAATTTAAAGAGTAAAACATTTAAAACTCATCTAATGATGTATAAGTATTTGTCTATCATTTGTTGTGTTTTTAATAGCTTAAATCTGTTTCTCACACACCAATAACAATTTTATATAGAAAGTAAAACTTGAGCTAAGCCTTCAAGGACCAGTAGGATTTAGATATCAGTGATGGTTTTTCAGTTTATAGATAGTTTATAGTTTTAAGCATAATTGCTTTATCTACCTACTAAAACTCAGTCTACCTGATAGCTCTCTACAACAGAGACTTCCTTTGCTCCTGAACCCTGCCATCTACACTGCCAGCATATGGACGCTATTGCTAGATCTCAGAGACTATATCATAGCTGTCTACTTCTGTCCTCTGCATGACTAAAGAAACCTCAGCTAGTGTTCCTGAAACACTGGTGAGGAGCCATTGAGTTCTGGCTTGCCCACAGTGTTTGTCAGGAAGGCTGAGTAGGCAGGCACTGTCTCTGGTCCCCAAGGGCAGGATTTGGAGCTGCAATCAACCCTGGGAACTGAGAGACAAGGGGGTTGTGTAAACCCTTGAGAGCTCAATTCCCAGGGCTGTGATTAACAGAGGCTTGTAACTGTGGAAACAGTATTAAGGTCTCAAATGGGAAGTGAAATAGGAACTCAAGATTAAAATCACTCAACAAAACAACTTTGTAAGATGGTAAAAGCTGTGCTTTTGAACCAGAAATTTGAATGACCCAACTAAATGCCCAGAGGTAATCAGCTGAAATTGGAATCCTCTGGCTCACTGCAGCAAACATTTGAATAATTTGCCTCTGATTTCTGCTTGTCTGGAAGACTTGGATTGATTCCACAGAGCATGCACAGACCTCTGACTATTACTCCATAGAATAAGTGTTGCTAAAATATAGATTAAATAGATATATGTATATTTGGGGTCCTAATACATGCCAGACAGAATGTGAATGTAAGTTTGGAAAAAAAGAAAGGATTTTTAGCCAAATGACAGTTTTATTTCAAACAGAACAGGAGTGCGACTTCCTGGAGTTAGTGGATGTATGCCACCTATGTCTTTGTGANTAGATGCTGGAAACATATAGTTCCTTCCACACTGTTGCATGCAGGCTCAAGTGAGATAAAACAGAAATTTCCAAGGCAATAATAAGGTTATAGCTTAGTTTTAAAGTTACCATAAAAATATTTAAAGTGTATTTTAGTAAGAATTCTATCTACTTGATCATTTCTATGATAAAAGATTTCCATCTCAAGGAGTAAGGAAAATTCTAAATGAGAATGTTAAGACATTTTATAGCAGCCAGTCATTCAAACAGTTACTACGTGCATGAGTTTGGATCTGAAATGTCCCTCAAAGGCCACCTGCTAATGACTTAATGACTTGGTCCCGAGCCTTAAGAAGTGGAGCCTAGTGGGGAGGAAGTTAGACCAAGCTGGGGTGCCCTTGGTGGAAGTACCCAAGCTCTAGCCCCTCTCTTTCTTTGCTTACTGTCTCCATGTTTTGAGTAATTTATTCTGTTACATGCCCCTTCTATAGTATACCGCCTTGCCAAGAGTCCCAAAGAAACAGGCCAACTGACTGTGGACTGAAACTTGCAAAAGTTGATTATCTTTAGTATGTGTTATAGTAACAGAAATGAACATATTACAGAAGGAAAAATTGGGTACTAAATCCCTAAAATCCCCGAGAGAAATGCTGTCTCCCAATAGCCACAAAAGTCTACTATGTTAAGCACCCCCTTTTTAGTCCTAATGTGTCTCTATTCCCCACTCCATTCTCAGTCACTGGACCCCTGTATCTGCCTAGGATTTGTATTGGCAAGTGATTTCCAAAACAGTTTTTCTGTTGTGTCTTTGAACTGAGCAGAAAACATCCATTCATTTGAAGCATTTGGTAGTGACACTCAATCCAGTGTCATTACTCTGTGTTCGTCATTTGCTACTGCTTACACACTCGTGCTATTTCCANAGAAGAGGGCTATAGTTACCCAGTGCTCCTTGNGATTGGTGAGTGCATCTTTCTAAGAAGATAGAGTCACAGGAGAATATCCTCATTGTACCCTTCCGTCATGCTTTCATCATACTATCAACAAGAATATGTGTGTTTTGCTCTCATAAGCCTGCATCCTCTGTCCTTCAGAGTCTGGGAGGAGAGGGATGCTGTCTCTTGGTCTACTCAAACACAAACGCTNTATCATGGACTCACATATCACTTCTCATTGCTCCAAAATAAAAGATCTGAACCAAATCAAACCCCCAAATGCTCTATAAGTGTCCTTGTTAGTTGGCCTTAGTTTCAACACAGGAATATCCTGAGGTGAAAGAGGCTGAAGGAAATCAGTGTGTGGAGATACAGAAGTCAGGGGGAGAGTTTCCAAAAGTGGTTTGTCATTACAGCCACATGNATTCATGAANAAAAATGTGGATCATGGAAAGGCTATAAGAATTGTTGACTAGGNAGTAATTGTGAGCTTCAGGCAGTGATGCTCAAATGTGGTTTCTGAGGTTCACTGGGAGGCCNTATGAGNGCTTCATGTACAATTGCATATATTTCTGATNTTAAGTAGGCATTTAATCCACTTTGCTGTATTAGTGCAGTTTGGATTAGATATATGTGCTGGTTAGTATTTCTTGTCAACCTGACACAAGATAGAGTCATCTGGGAAGAGGAACCTCAACTGAGAAAATATTTCCATTAGATTACTTGTAGACAGGCAGGCGCNTGTACCTGTAATCTACCCTGTAGGGCACATACATACCCTACCCTGTAGGGTAGCTTATTGATTAATGATTGATATGAGAGGGCCTAGCCTACTATGTGTGATGCCACCCCTGGGCAGGTGGTCCTGGGTGGTANAAGAAAGCAGGCTGAGCAAGCCATAGGGAGCAAGTCAGTAAGCAGCCCTCCTCCATATCATCTGCATCAGTTCCTGCCTCTGGGATTCTACCTTGAGTTCTTTCTCTGACTTCCCTCCACGATGGACTTATTACCTGCTAATATTGGATGAAATAAGCCCTTTCCTCCCCAGGTTACTTTTGGTCATGGTGTTTTACCACAGTGACATAAACCCAACTAATACAGCTATATGATGCTAAGAACAAGTTTTGTCTAGAACAAAAGGACAAAAATAGGATGGTGAGCATCCAGGAACATTGCCTTTCATCTCAGGTGTAAGTATTTTGATGTTTATNATTCAGCAATAGTATCCAAGATGACGTAATCTGTCTTCTCAAGATCCCCACACTAGTGATGAACTACCCCTTTGAAACAATAGATAACAATAGTGGAGTTTTGAGACATTTNGAAAACAATTTCCATGCAAACTTAATGGGATTTCTATATTCCTACTGTTTTGGTTATGGGCATTTATGACATATTTAGAAGNTTTTGTCCAGTCTTCTTTTGAAATTGCTATAATTACAGGATAATTTAACAAATANTTATGTTTGCATGTTTTGAAGCTGCAGGTAGGTGAGTGAACACCAAATAAAAGTTTTCTGCACAACAAATTATAGTTACAAATTGTAGTTATGAACACAGCNTCCTGAGAAAGACTTGGGCTCAAAGTGGAGTGGGTAATCTCTATTGAATCCTAACTCTCCAGGAACCCCACTTTCTTTATCTTATCAAATNGGGGTGATAGATGCATTCTTTGTTATGAGAATAAGTTAAGAAACTATGAGAGACACATAAAAATTTAGGTAGAAAAACAGAACTGGCAGATGGAAGGTCCCCAGTAAACTTAGCTTTTACCAATATGAATTCATTGTATATTAACATTGAAAACAATTCATTGAATGAGCTATTTCTCTAGATATTCAGAATAAAGAAAAANGGAGTATTGACTTTGTTGAACAAATAGAGGCCTAAAGCTAATTTATTGGAACNATTAATAATATCAGGGCAGGAAGTGGCCTGGTTGCATTGGCAGTGTTTCTATTGACTGATTTTTACATGTATCAAGAAGTTTTAGTCAAAAGTCAATCAGGCAATCCAAAAAGAGGAAAACACAATACTCAAATTATTTCATTTCTACAAAAATGATATATTTTGTTTTATATTTAAGTCAAAATATCAGGCTTTAAGAAGATCCTCTGACTTCAGACTCTCCGCCTCCCTCCATTCTCCACCCAATTCAGCCCCCAGGGTATATGGAAGATTCTTTATAGCCNCTGACTTAAATTTATACTCATCTTGCTTCTTTTCCTACCACCAAATTAAATGCTAATAAAAAGGCAGCCAAATTTAGCAACTTAGGTTAGAATCCCTTAGCTGATTCACTTGGAAAGCCCTTTATAACCTAGTTTCCTCTTGATTTCATTAGTCTCTCTCCTCCGTTTCAATTTTACCTCTTAATTGGTGCCCTGTTTTACTCATCTATGCCTGTGATAAGCCTTTCTCTTTTGCTTCCAAAGATTTCTTCAATTTATTAGTTAGACCTTTCATATACATTTTCCTGAGATGTAAATTTTATGTAATTATAGGAGGCTTCATCATCATAATAAATTATTTTTTAAAAATCATGCAGTGATGACAACCTTGACCTTCTGAGTGCATATTCACCGGAGGAGAAAACGCTTACTTAAATTACAGAATTTGTGCTGCATACTCTTACGATACATCCATTCTTGTGCTTTGTGATTTTGCACTTGCATTTATTTAAACTTGTAGAATATTAAAGTTATGCGCGCTCACACACACATACACATACACACATACAGATAAAATTGAAGAAAATAGAGTCTTAATACAAAACTCAAGATGGAAGAAAAGCTGTGACTTAACCAAAATTAAATTTATCCTGGGTACAGTAAGTGAATGTAACAGCAAGTTCCTTGCTTCAACAGACTTTTNAAGTGTCATTATTTTATGCTCCAGTCAACAACTTTCTACTTTCATCTCCCTGATTATATTTCTTCTTTTGTATTGTTATTTTCACCTATTGTTATTCCTTGTGTTCTCTTTCAATCTCCCTTGGGTTATTTTTTCTTCTCTCCTTCCTTCGGCATTTCTCGCTCTGGGGGCAGAAGATGGCAGCCAAAGTGTGAGCCGNAAGCGGCTCAAACTGGGTCCAGGCAGAAAAACAGTGCGCTGGCAAACGTTGTTGGAAAAATGAGGCCAGATACATTCAGGTTTCTATGATGAGCCCCACTAAGATAATAAAACTTGACAGGTGTGGTGGTGCATAGGTTTAATCCCAGCAAAGAAGGATCTCTGTGAGTTCAAGGCTAGCCTGATCTATATAGCAAGTTCCAGGCCAGCTAGGGCCACATATCGAGACTCTGTTTCAACCAACTAACCACCAAAACCCCAACAATAACAAAAGAATAAAACAACAGACAAGNGAACAAACGGTAACAAANCTCTAACTACGGCTGCTCTGAGTGCTTCACTCACAGAGCACATTCAAAAAGACAAATGAGACATCCCACCACCACCTCTAATACCAGTGAAGACAAGTCTCATGTCTAAATGGTGTCTAGAACAGCTTAGAAATAGACATCCAAGGGCAAAATTATAAGCCTTAAATCCCCCAGAGANCTCGCTTTCTAGTCATAACCTGAAGTTGTTTTATATAGATACCACATTAAAATGAAGAAATTATTAATTTATACTGGCCACTGGTGCTTTATTTGATATGAATAAAAGTGTCAGATGGTTCTCTGTCCTTTTTTTGTTTAATGTTCCAGTATTCAGACAACAGGGATATATTATTTCCAGACTTGCAAGTGATCACATATAAAAGCTTGAGCTACAAAAGAGCAGGAGACCACACAAGCTCTGAAACCCCGTCTGAGTGGCTTGGAGTCTAACCCTGCATGGCTTGGATGTCACACATTTCTTTTGATTCCCACCACGGAGGAGTTCATGTTTCACTTCAGTGAGTGTAATAGGACTCTGCTTTCCCTCATCTGGTGAGCTGCACAATTCTCCAAGAAANGTGACAAAAATGAAGTGTGTTTTATTGGCATGTGTTTTTGAGATGCAACTAAAAATGCTGTGGTTGAATGTCCTTGGTAATCTTGATTATTTTTTCTGTCACAGTAGGCATTAACAATTTTCTGCATAACTTAAAGTGAATAAAGATAGAGTGTAGAATAAGTTTTAGTATGCCCGTGGTTCTTTCATCCGCAGAAGGAGATGGCAACATCATAATAACCATATAATTTTCCCACAATGTGTGATTTCAGTGATGAGCACNTTCAGAGACATCTCATTTCTAGAAAAGCAAGATTCTGAGTGTTGTTGTTTGCCATGAAGCTTTTATACGCAGCATGACTGTGCCAGTTTCATCTTTGTACTTCTTACTCCTTACAGTGGGACTTTTTTTTTCCTTTTAGTAGGATTGAGGCTGTGATGTTTATTAGGATTGCTCTACCTGCGATTTGATTATCAAATTCTCCCATCGAAGTAAATGAATTGATCAGAAAAACAAAGAGGCTATAGATAGCATTTTCTTCCTTATTACAGCTAAATATAGAAATGGCTAATTTTATCCTGTACAATTCAACATTAGTTATTAACAGTTATTCATGGTGATCATTTAAAAAATAAATTGAAGATTGTGTAAACTGTAAGGGAAGGTATTTTGGTATAAGAACTAAAAAGATACACCCTTTGCATTTTGCTATCTAGTAAGTAAAAGTTTTAAATAGGTAGTAAACCCTTTTCATATTATATATATACACACACACATTTTATATATATATAAAATATATATAATGTGTGTGTGTGTGTGTGTGTGTGTGTGTGTGTGTGTGTGTATGCTAGACACTAAAAGAAAATCATTGAAAACACCTTTCTTTTTCCCTGGTCTAAAACCTGCCTGCTAAACCTCAAATGCTACTTTGAAATTTGGCCCTCATTTGACGTTATTATCTGCTCATGTTTCATACTGGAGATCCACTCAAAAGAAAAAAAATCTGGCAGCCCTGTATTTCATAGAAAATGGAGCTTGATTTCTTGAGTCAAATGATTTATCTGGGCTATCCTGGGTGATTGTTCTCTGCAATACTGAATCAGACAGGAAGTTAATCCAATTTCATTATAAGGATGGATGGAAATACCAACTACATTATTTTTTACATTGTTGTTTATTCTTAAGGACCACAGATAAAATCAAAATTGTCCATAACTTTGTGCCAATGTCAGAAACATTAATACTATTTTAAATGTTCAAACTGAGTTCCCATTTTTCATCTCTNTATGCCCTGACCCTGCACATAGTGCCAAGAACACAGTGGGAGTTCAATAAATATATTTTGAAATAAATATCGGTGTAAACATTTTGTGAGACTCTCTTTATCTGAGAATATTGGTTTCTATGCAGATTAACTAATGAATTCATAAATAATTTTTAATTAGGGTCAAAATTATTTTAAGAGCTACAAAAATTAAAAGCCAAGGTTCTTGGTTCACTGAAGGAAAACAGTGAAACTACCATTCCTAGATCACAACAGAAGATATCGAGTGGCATTTTAGTGAAGTCTGCATGTGAAGGTAGGGGCCCCAGATGCCCTCTTTGTAAAAATTTCCTAGCTTAGCTCACTGTAACCCCTTCTTTCATTTTCCAGTTATCATACATGCGGTCATCTTTCCCCAAATGTCAGTGTGGGGAATACAGTGAACAAAACAGAGAAACATCTGCTTCCCTTACTATCTTTTATGAAACTTTTTGGGTTCTGTTCAAATGGATGCATTTGTTATTCCATTCTTTGGGGGTGGTTGTCAGTTTTGCAGGAGACTCCGGAGGACAGTGACTCATTACTGTAAAGATACACTGAGTAGCTGCATAAGGTTTTTTTCATTTCAGACTTAAGAGGCTAAATCTGTTTCTCTGAGAATAAGAAGGTTCTCTGCTGACTCACTTAAATAGCCACTGACAGAAATCCCAGTGTTTATGCTCCCAACCCCACGGCATCACCCAGACCACCCGCTACCCATCCCGATGGATTTTCTTACCGGGTTGGCAACTGACTGAGTGTTGTGATGCATCCGACTTCCATTTGTATTCTTCCTGTTACTCCCTCACCATTGCAAGCTGGACTAATCCTAAAGCCTGTGAGCTGAGCTAACGCCTCCTTTAGGCACCTGGAGCTAACTGGCTGCTACTATTTCGAGAGACACTGCTGATCCCTCGTCTACAGCCACAGCCTGTGCGGTCCCAGGAGACGTTCCAGGTGCTTGCTGTTTCAACAACTGACTAGCATTGAAATTCATGGTAGTTAGCAAAACTGTAAAACAAGAATTTTATGAACTGTGAACCAGATATGTTGCATGAGAAAAATTTTTCCTTTAAAAGAAAATAGTATGTTTACAAGATCTTTTCAGAAAAAAATAAATTCTTTTAAAAGTGATGCTATATTCATGAATAATTTTCCCACTGAATANCGGCGGGCTTACAGATATCTAATTTTACCTCTCTTTATGACTTAGGAAACAGATATTAATATTCACATATGTATTAAAGAGGAAATTAAAGTGACTGATAACAAGCCCAAGTAATGAGTTGGAGATTCAAACATACACTGGTCTGATTCAAAAACTAATTTTTTCCCTACCATACCATTTGGGCTTAATACATGTTTCAAAATAAATGCTTGTTATAATTATTACTATTAGCAGAGTATTTAGTTTGAAAACAATTAAGCTACAACAAAGGAAATGAAAATGTTTTCTTTGTCTATAAGTGCTAACATCATTCTCATAAGATAAGAGTAACTAAACACTTTGAGCATCCCACTAACTATGACATAAAGATACATGGCTTAACTCTCATAAGACTTCAATAAAAAATATTTATACATTACTGGTAGTAANGTAAATTAATTTTTTAAGAGTACCAGAGCACTCCCAATAGTATTAAAATGTTCATCATCTTTGACTCAATAATTCTCCACCTGAAAATGTATCTTAATGAAATGAGTTCAGTGAATAAACACTAAGTACTAAGATTTTTATTGGCTAAATTTTATTTAAAAAATCAGAGGGAATCTTAAGGAACATCAATAGTCAAAGCATAAATAAATTTTGGCATGCCAAAAGGGAGGTAACTGTTGGTTAATTCTCTCTCTTCTATCATTAATTTGCCCCTGTCTACTAGATCTTCCTGGTATACATCAAATATCCTGAGATCATCTTCATACTACAACAAAGCTTTTGGGGCTCAGTGGCATACACACATAACCTCAGCGCATGGGAGGCAGAGGCCGGAGAATCTGTGAGTGAAATGAACGAAAAACATAGTCAGCTCTAGGCCAGCCTGGGCTACAGTGTGGAGACTGATTCAAAAAACAAACAAAAACCCATCTAAAGCTACACACACGGAAAGGCTTTCTCATCCAGCTACCATTCCTCATGTTACCCCTTTATAAGAGAAAACATTGCATCATTTATTGTTTTGATTGCTTTTCCTGTTTGCCAGAGTCCTAAGCCAGAGGCCTGATTCTTAGGGTTCCAACATGTCAGGCCCAGCCATTTGCCCCAAGGCAAACCGGAAAAACTAATGTGAAAACGGCAGGAAAGGATTTTAATCAAAATGGCCACTTGGTGAAGATTTAGGTTTAAACAGAAGAAGAATGGGGTTAGACTGTGGCCTGGTTGTTCATAGTCTCAGTTCCGGTTCTGCAAGCTAGCCTCAGGGGCCAATGCAGTTTTACTGACAAGATTGTACCTGCCTGGGAGATAGTCTCATGGGGTGACCTGTCTGTCAGGCTCTGCTGTTCCTGGAGTCCAAAGTGATTGCAGGCTCAGCCGGAAGTCTGTAGTCATTCCTGATATCCTTTTCCGGGTCTGGAACATGACGTTGTAAAAGCTGATGTTAAGATCTCTCAGTTACTTGAATCTTNGTGCCTTTAAGATTGNGTGAGGTGAGATAATCTGTTGGGTGTCATCAGTATTTAGGCTCTCTCTCTGAATGATTAGCATGNCATNTACAGAACTGAGCAGGCTACCACTCCACAGGAAAGGCAACAGCTACAAACTAAGGGGAGAGGTGCAAGCTTTCATCACGTGCTTTTAAACTTTTTACCATGTCCCTGCAAGTGAGGAATTGGTGAGACGCAAGTGATGACTCTGCTTTGGAGCGGTTTCTAAGTACTGGCTATGGCACTGGCTGCCAGGAAATGAAATGTGAGTCGCTACCTCCAGTGTTTGGTCTTCAACCTTCATCCTGTTTGACCCAGCAGCAGCATCAGTGTGCCGCCTCACAGATGATTCCTTCCTTCTGATGGTCTTTCTGTACTAGGCTCCAAGACCTCACACTCTCTCCANGTTGCTTCTCCTTCATTCCTTTCCAACTCTTATTTGCCCCGTTCATCT
The DNA here is from genome assembly GCA_001675575.1 of Neotoma lepida. Lineage (NCBI taxonomy): Eukaryota > Metazoa > Chordata > Mammalia > Rodentia > Cricetidae > Neotoma > Neotoma lepida. The sequence continues at coordinate 12,180 of LZPO01117683.1, forward strand.
TCCAAGTTCTTATAAGCTGGAGAGTCCAGTGCTCAGTCCTTAGCCTCTTCTTTTTCTCCAGACCACTGTCTCAAACTAACCAGAACTCCTCCCTGAGAACTTAAGCCTTGCCCATCCCAATGGAGGACGGACACGCCCATTTAGATGTCAGGCTTAACCTGTTTCCTGCCCGACCCACTTTCACACCCGATTGGCTCCTTCTGCTTTTCTCTTCTTCGTTCTAACTGGCACCGTGAATCTTGGCAGTGCTCAAGTAAAAAAATTAATAAATAAATAAAAATAAAACAAAACAAAACCTCAAAATAAAACAAAAAACATAGTATCATTCTTTCTTTTTCTTATGTCCTACCATTGGTAACTGAAGTCTACCCTGCCTAGGAACAACAGTCACCACAAAACCACTTCCAGCAACCTTCTCCACTGCGACCCCAACTCCATCATTACGGATCACAGTGGCAGGCTTCTAATTGGTGCCTCCGCTTCCAGCTTCCTTTTGTCTCTGCACAAAGCCAGAGTGACTTTTTTTTTTTTTTAATCACAAATTAGATCATGTCAGTACTATCTTAAAACTCTCTGGGGTATCTCAGAGTAAAATTAGAATCTGACACGGCCCCANTTGAGCCCTGTCTTAGCAGCTCCCTGCCTCCATCTTTGCCATTTCCCTTTATTTCCAGTATTTTTCTCTTTTCTTGTGTATATTTGTGTGGTTTGAGAGCATGTGTGTGTGTACATGTGGGTATGTGTGTTTGTACAGTACACGCATAGGTGCATATGCATGCTGAGTGC
>LZPO01117683.1:37071-47841 GCA_001675575.1 Neotoma lepida
GTTGGGGACACACTCCCCGAGGTGTGGCCCTCGCTGCAGCCGACAGACCCGAGCAGAAGGCCTCCCTGATCCCTCCAGGATCCCCACGGCAGACAGGTCGGTCCCAGGCCTCGCACAGCCTCCTGTGTCAGGNCTGGCGAGAGCAGGCCCCAGAGCCGAGATGAGTAAAAACCAGGAGGACCTTCCTCCCGAACTGGAGAACCAGTTCATCCTGCGCCTGCCCCCGGAACAGGCTTCCACGGTCAGGCAGATCATACGTTCTGAAAACGCCGCCATGAGAGATAGACTAAAGATCGACTTATCCCCGGATGCACGCAGTGCCGTCGTCCAGGTGGATGATGTCTCGCTGTCCGCCAGAGTCGTTGATTTGCCTTGTGTCATTGGAAGCCTGAAAACTCACGACAGGAAAACCTTTTATAAAACGGCGGATATTTCCCAGATGCTTTTGTGCAGTGCTGAGGGCGATCCCCGCTCATCTCCAGAAGAACCAGCCGCGTCTGCCGGGGCTACGGCCATGGGAAACCAAGGGGACACAGAGAACAAATATATCTGGAAGCATGGCATCACCCCACCACTGAAGAATGTCAGAAAGAGACGGTTTCGGAAACCGACAAGAAAGCTCCCCGACGTGAAGCAAAGTGAAGAAAGCTGCGGTGGCTACGTTGATTCGAAAGACGTGGAAAAGGAAGTGAAGAGACTGCTGCGTTCCGATGCTGAAGCCATCAGCAGCCGCTGGGAAGTCGTCGTNGATGACGAAACCAAGGCAGTCCAAAGTCAAACCTGTGTTCCAGGGCTTCCGGTACCCACTGAAATAAGTGGCCATAGCTCATCAGAATATGCTGTGCCTCAGAAAACATTCCGTGATTCTAGCCGTCAGGATGATGATCAAGAGAAGGATGAGGATGAAGAGGAGGAGGAGGATGAAGACGAGGAGGAGGATGAAGACGAGGAGGATGAAGAGGAGGAGGAGGAAGATGAGGAGGAGGAGGAGGAAGATGATTCTGAAGATGATCTGGAAAGGGAACTACAAGCCAAGTTTATTGAATTTAACTTGTGCGAAGCTGAGGAAGGTCGTAGTTCAGTAATTTTGGGAATGCAGAAGCTGATTCATTACAAGGAGAAAAAACTCCAAGAGATTCAGAGCAAAGCACAAAGACAGAAAGATCTCCTCAGAAAGCTGGAAAACCTGACCCTCAAGAGTCATTTCCAGTCTGAGCTAGAACAGCTCAAGTTGCAGGAGAAACAGAAGTATGAGCAGATCATTTTTCTACAGGAACAACTGAAATATTTTATGAAGAAGTAAGAAGACTCTGACTCCATCATTCAGACTGAAGACTTGGTGAAACTGTATGTTTCCCTCTACTTACCTTATCTTGAATTAATTTTTTTCTTTTGAACATTTTGCTAATTGTAGTGTTTCAAGAACATAGTCATGTAGAAAAAGGACAGTATAAAAATGTGAGAACTTAAAGGGTCCCAGTTGATTATGAGGCTTGGCTTCTCTTGGTTAATTTGAGAACTCCATGTATTGCTTCTCTGTTATGATTCTATCAGATCATTTAGTTGTGCTTAACAAAGGGAGACAGTCTAGCTTATAAGGCCCTACAGCTAGTTTGCATATGTCTAAACTGTTCACATATTTGCTACAATGTAGAAAAATATTTTCTCAGCACTTGAGAAATTGAGGCAGAATAATAAGTTCAAGGCCAGCCTGGGCTACATAGCAGCTTCCAGGACAAACTGGTTTACATAGGCCTGTCTCAAAACAGAATTAATACTAGATTCTGTTGAGATAAAGACTGCTTTCCTGCTCAGGGATTTTTTTTTTTTTGAGTGTAACTGATTTTTGTACTAATGTTGGCAGGTATTATCCTTATTCTAAGTTTCTCTATCCTAACCTCACTAGAAAAGATGAGGAAGAGCCAGATGCCTGTAATGCCTATGAAGACTTCCTTAACAATCCCGGGAGGCTTGGCAGTGTTGTTTTAAAGCTTAGTCTGTATTCTTTAAGCAAAAAATAAATTTTTTCAAATGGAAATAAATAGCTAGACTTCTCTGTTGTATTGTTTTTGTACATAGGTTCATAGGCTAAGAAAACAGAGTGACTCCAAAGAAAATGCCAGTTCAAAATGCTTATTTTGAGTAACAGCAGACAGTGTTTCATACAGTGCTATATCTCTAAGAAAGNGGATGGGTAGATTTCATTTGTCAGCAGTATTTGATACAGACACATAAGTATATATCTTACTGTGTCACTCTAGTTACTAGGAACTACTTATAGTTCTCTGGACTTAATGATACATTCACATTTCCCCCTACTAGAATGTAAATTTGTGTTGGGACATATATGGGAAACACACACACACACACACACACACACACACACACACACACACCAATTTATCAAGAAACAGATGAGGGAGAAGCAGGAGAGGGAGAAAAAAGGTATGAGGAGAGAAGGGAGAAAAGGAGCCATTGTGGAATACCAATTGTGGAATACCAAATGTCAATTGTTCAAACTATATACGCTAATACTTTAANAAAATTTGAAGCTATTTGAAACAAATTTTAGAAAAAAAAATTGATAATCTGAAAAGGTTATGGAGATTGGGGGTTAAGTGTTAAGGTTTAGGAATTTATATTTTAAAGTGATTTTAAGTTATAGTTAGTTTATAGCTTTCATTTCACCTTATAGAATATTTTATCAAGATTCTATATGAAATTATCTCAGAAGTAACAGATGTTGAATAAAATTGAAGGAATTCATATTAAAATAATTGCCGGTGACTGGGGAGATGGCACAGTGGATATAAAAGGACTTTCTGAGCAAGTAGGAAGACTTGAATTCAAGGAGCTGGGTAAAAAGCCAGGTGTGGATCAGTTACCCTAATACTGTGGGGGCTTAGCTGAAAAACTGCTTGAGGGCCAGTGAGAAATCTCACCTCAAAGATAAGGTTGAGAGAGAGAGAGCAGGACACTAGGCGTTGTCTGACTTCCAGCCCTGCACGTAGGCACACACCCATGTACACGTGAGAGCCGGCATCGTATATATCCAGCATACATAAATTTCTCTTCAGAAAAAGTGAAGGAAATTATAACTCTGTCTCACTAGTCAGTGTTACTACAAATTATGGTAAGTCAAAAGACATTATTTTTCATTTTTAAGAAAGACAGTTATCTTACTCTCTAGCCCAGTTTGACCTCAAACTCACAAGCTCAGCCTTCTGAGTGCTGGGATTATGCCTGAAGCACGAGTTTTAGGTTGTCTTTTCTCTGTTTTTTAATGAGAAAAGGTACTTATTTAAGCTTATAATTGATTTGGTTCTACAAATAGATATTTAGTGAAATATGTCTGTGTTGAAGAATGAAGAAATAGGAACCCTGATTTCAGAGAGGTTGCAGGTAATGACATTGACCATACTAGTCAAATTATGTATATACAGATTTTTCTATATTTTTAATTTTAATTATGTGTCTGTGTATGGAGGATATATGTACACAAGTACAAGTGCCTGAGAAGCCAGGCATCAGATCCACCTGGAGCTACATCTACAGGTAACTGTGGGCTGCCTGACATAAGTATAGGGAACAGAACTAGGGTCCTCTTCAAAAGCAGTATACACTTTTAACAACTGAGCCTTTCCATTTCCTCTTCTTTATTTTCTAAAGTATGTTTAGGATGCCAAATTGAGTCATATTAGCATAGGCATGCCAGTGAGCTATGATTTGAGGTGTTGCTGGGAAATGTCAATTGTTCAAAAAGTTTCACTTCAACCTTTTATTTGTTTTACCTTGCCTGAGATTCCTGTTACAGAATCCAAGCATCTTGTAAGATGCAAATATTGTCATCATTTGGTGGGGGGAACTTATTTATTTGGTTCTGTGTATGATCTCTAGAAGAGGATTTTTAAAGAAAGGTCAGTTGGAGAAGGAGAGGCACAGTTAAGACATGGAATGGAAAAATTGTGGAGCCCTGGAATAAACTAAATGTAGAGGCTGTGAAAGAGATTTTCAAGAACACTCATTAGCTCTTCTTGGTTTACTTTTGGTCATTTGTGTTAGTATAGTGATATTAATAGTCCAATAATAATAATATGTGCACTGCCTGCATTGTGGGACAAGTTAAAAATTATTTCCTGAATGAAGCATAAAGTGTGTCTATGAAGAGAAATCCCCCAATTAGGGCAATCTAAGTTTGTGGAACATAAACTGTTCCATTTTGTGAAAGTGTTTGTTCTTGGGGTTTTTTATGATTTTTTTTTTGTTTGGTGAGGTTTTATTGTTTGTTTTTTGTTTTTTGGTATGTGTGTGTGTGAATGTGTGTGTTTCCATACTGTAACCCAGGAGGGCTTAGATTCAGTATGTAGCTCAGGCTGACATTGATGAACTCATGGAAATCTCAGCTCAGTCTTCCAAGTGCTGGGATTACAAGTATGAGTTGCAAGTTCTNGGTTACTTTTTAAAATTTTAACCAACAGTTTTAAGTAGAAAGCTATTTATGTCTAGGGTTAACAATATTGAAAGATTTAAATGCTATGGAGAAAGTCCATATCATTTAAATCATTTAAGGGAGTCAAACTGGCTGCATTTACAACTTTATAGAGGATTTTTTATGTTTGTTTCTACAACACTGATTGACATTAAGAATTTAAGCCATATTGATGACCTGCTTATGGTCACCATTAGAAACCAGTTCACTTTGTCACTGTGGGACATAGCAATGCAAGCTGAGGAAACTGAACACTGAGAAGGAATCTTCTTTAAAAAATGTTTTTTAAATTCTTTGAGAATTTTATCCCTATAATGTATTTTGATTTTATTCACATCTCACTTCTTCCATATCCACTCTCTCCCAACTTGATGAGTGTACGTGTTTTATATCTCACTGAATCCAGTTTGTGCTGTCTATATGCTCATGAGTGTGGAACCTTCCAAAGGAACATAGTTGACCTGCCAGGGACCACACCCTTAAAGAAAACTGACCTTCCCTCCTTCAGAATGCATCAACTGTCAGTGGCTCCTCAGCTAGTGTTAGGGGCTTGTAAGCCCCACACTTCTAAGCTGAACTTTTGACTGGCCTGATCTTGTACAAGTCTTATGCAGGCAACTACACCTGAGTTCATGAGGGCCAGTGGTCCTGTCATGCCCAGAAGACTTGTTTCACTTTGATCGCCCCAATATCTGGTTCTTACACTCTTTCTGACTCTCTACTGTGATGGTTCCTGAGCCTTTTGGAGAGAGGTTGTAATAGATGGCCAGTAGATATTATAATTTGTGGTGAGGAATCCACAGACATTTATTCTCTGTGCTTTGGCCAGTTGTGAGAAACTTCTCTGATGAGGTTTGAGAGCTGTGCTAATCTTATGGGCATAGAAATATGGATTTAGAGGGTAGTTTGATACTATGCTAGATTGGGCCCTCTGGATACTCAAGACAGTGGTTTAGCCTGAACTGTTTAGGGGGCCTCCAGGCAATGGAATCAGGATCCATCCCTGGTGCATGAGCTGGTTTTTTGGAGCCCAGTGCCTATGATGGGACACCTGGCACAGCCTTTGGGCAGGGATGAGGGTCTTGGACCTGCCTCAACTGAATGTACCAGGCTCTGGGGACTCTCCATGGGAGACCTTGCTTTGGAGGAGGTGGGAATGGGGGGATGGGTTGAGGGGGAAGGCTGGGGGTCGGGAGGAGGGAGGAGAGGGGGTTCTGTGATTGGTATGTAAAATAAACAGAAAATCTTTTAATAAAAAAAAGAAAAGTAGTAGTAGCAGTAGTTTTACCTGTGGGGCCTGTGAACTCCCCAATCATGGATCTTGGCCAGATTCACAGTATTAGTTGTTTCCTTGTGGAACAGGTCTTAAATCCAATCAGAAAGTAGTTGGTTATCACTATAACATTTGTGGCATTATTCTACCCAGGAACTTATCTTGCCATACTGTTCATTAGTGTAGCTCACAGGGTTTACAGCTAGGTAAGACTGTTACTGACTTTTTCCTACCATCAGCCTGCATTGTACCTTTTGGTACCATAAAGGCTAGCCATCAGANAGGAAGCTTCCTGGTTAGTACCAGCTTGATTTCTTCTTGGCCAAACTTGTTAGGTTCTTCTGAGCTCTCTTTTAACTAGATTTCCTCTTTGGGTGTTGTCTTCAGCCTGGCAAGTCAAAGTTTAACAAGAATTCTATAATGTTAATTTAGAGAATATCCTTCTTTGGTGTCTAATCACCTTCTGTACCTGATCAAGTCCTTCATCTTCCACCTGGATATCTACATATTTAGTCTGTGTCTTAGTTAGGCTTTCTATTGCTGTGAAGAGACACCATGACCCTGGCAACTCTTATAAAGGAAAACATTTAATTGGAGCTAACTTACACTTCAGAGCCTGTCTCTTATACACATCTAGATGTGTATAAGAGACAGGTACTGGAGAAGGAGCCAAGAGTTCTAGATCTGGATCAGAAGGCAGCAGGAAGAGAGAGTGAGCCACTAGGCCTGGCTTGAGTTTCTGAAACTTCAAAGCCCACCCCCAGTGACACACTTCCTCCAACAGGGCCACACCTCCTCATAGTGATACTCCCTATGAGCCAATAGGGGCCAACTTCAGACCACTACAGTCTGCCTTCAACAAATCCCAGCAAGTCAGTGTAGCAGTACTACAACAGACAATCAATCTTGATGTTTTTGTCACTTTCTATCCCATCACTCTGCATATTGTCTATAAATTTTGTTGCCCTTAGGGTTGAGGTTGATCTGACACCTTTGCAGTTGTCCTAACTAAAGCCCTGACAGTTCCTACAGGTGTCACAAGGTTCCCTACTGAACCTTCCAAAGTCAAGGTCAGTGGAGAGGAAAACTGCCAGGCAGTTGTCCATACAGGATTGTGTCCTTCGAGAAAGGAGTATATTTAAGACATATATTTGTCAATATTGCTCAAATAAATTCAAAATATGTTTAAAATAGCATTACTTTTAATAACTTGATGTGAAACAGTAAGTTTGACAGATGGAGCCTGTCCCAAGAGGGAGAGCAGTAAGGGCTGAGGCAAGTAGATATTGACATGTCNGATTTCTGTGGATAATGTGTAGGATTTCAAATTCTAATAGAAGGAATCAATCCTAGAGCTCTAGAGAAGTTACTTTAAAAATAACTATTGAGCACCAATGTATACAAGGCCNTGGTGTCCAAGAACTGCAAGAAAAACAAGGAAAGGCTGTATTTAACAGCTAAATGTTTTAGCATAACCCCAAAATAGAGAACACAGAAAATGACTGAAAACATAAGCTGACTGGAATTATCAATTGGAATCCATACAGATGCATGGTAAAGACAGCAAGGGTTTCTATTTTTAAAAAGGGAGTTAGGTTTGCAAAACATGCAAAAAAGTTAATGTTTCTCTGTGACAGAAATAAACAACCCACTCTGCCAAGGGGAAGACAAGTAGAAATTAATGTCAGAACCCAGACTTAATTCTCTCTCAAATTCAAAAAAACTGAATTTTAATGTTCATGGAAAACATGTGTCCTGCACTGTGGAAGTTGGGACAATTATTGGTTTATTCATAATTTTATGTCTCTGGTACCAGACACCATGTGGGGAAAGCAGCCAAGGGCCAAGCAAAAGGTGCCAGAATTCTGCATGCAGTTAGATGGCAAGCTGTGGAAGGCCTCCTTCCTCCCAGTTCACACATATATAAATAACCCCTCCCACCTTCCAGACAGGAACTGAATGAATATAGAGGAAGGAAACTAATTGGATCCATCTGTGGCTGGGAAGACAGGATTTTCAATAAATGTTCCCCAAAGAAAGCATTTTAAAATGCTCTTTTGACCATTTTCAAAAGATACAGGCTTTCTATGCCTATGATTGAAGTGACCTCTCATCTTATAATCCATCAGTCCTGTGGGGTTCTGGGTTAATACACTTAATGCCCTGGGGCCTGCCTGGCATGGTGGCATATGTCTGGAATCTAAGCACTAGGAAGGCTGATAAANACTGTAAATTTGATACGTTAGCATGAAGTGTGTGTGTATGTGTGTGTGTGTGTGTGTGTTTAATCTTTGGATATTTCCCTAAAGCTCAGTTTAAAAAACAAGTAAAACTGAACATTTGTGGACTTAAACATCCCTTTCTCTTATTTCCTTTGCACTCCTCTCTAGCAACATAAAACTTGCATGTGCGTGCTCTCTCTCTCTCTCTCTCTCTCTCTCTCTCTCTCTCTCTCTCACACACACACACACACACACACACACACACACAGATTTTTTTTCCCTTTGTGAAATCATAGAAACTACTATGTAATTTCTTAGAGATCCCTTACGCCCACTTTAGTTTTAAGAACAAATTCTCATGTAGCTCACACTGGCCTCANACTTACTACATAGCAGAGGATGGTCTCAGACTCCCGTTGACCCTGCTTCTGTCTCCCGAGTGCTGGGATTACAGGTGTGAACAATCATGCCTGACTCCTTAGAATTTTTAGATCATCTTTTAGTTAAGCTTGAGACAGAATGGAACATAGAAGTATTGTTTTAATATTGTTATTATACACTATTTTATTTTATTTTTTTTATGCACCTATAACAATGAAAGAAATGATGTAGGGCACCTGGAGTACATTTTGCCCAAGGCAGGACAGAAGGGTGAAGTGTCAGTGATCTAGAAACCTGGATACCANTGTCTGTCCCAATCTACTTAAATCAAGCCATCCAGCAGCCCATCTGATCCTATACCTCACAGAAATCAGTGACTAGCAGGAAAACNATTTGGCACCAAGCTCAGAACCAGAGGTTAAATTATCAGCTCTCCCTCTGTATTTCTGTCATGCCTCATACTTTATATTAATATTGTTTTTCCAGCTTGAGCCAATTAGGCTGCCTTCTGCTTAGAACTTCACTTCCTAGCTTAGATCTCTCTCTGCTTAGAACTCCAGTTTCTTTCCTACAGTGCCCAGAGTTTGGGGTGTAAGTGTGAAATCTGCTCAAGGCGAGGGAGGTGTCTAGGGCATAGCTAGGTTCTACACCCTAAGATCTGAGACCAGAAAGCAAGGCCACTGTAAAACAGCTGCTCTTCTGCCTGGTCATGAGCCAGCTAAAGTCTTCAGCACNTGANTTTAGCTATAAAGTGGCCACATTGGTAGCTGGCAAGGCTCTGTGGAGGGGAAATGGGCAGAGGAGTCAATACCAGTGAGGGGAAAGCAGTAGGTGGTACTAAAACACTCCTTCCTCCACTAGCATTTGCAGAATGCCTGGGGTGATTCTCTGCTCCAGACCAGACGTTCCCACAGGGAAGAGCCTCTGGATTCTTTTCTGTGGCTTCACACTGTCCCTTCCTTTGTTCCCTCATAGCATTGTAATTATTGATATTGTAATTAATGATAAGCCTTTCAGTGTAGCATCTGTGTTTTATTAACTCTTGTGTCCCAAGGCTTAACATATAGTAGTTATTCAACAAGTATTGTGTTTAACTGGGGGAATACATAATTTCTAGCATAATGCCTGTAAGTGCTTAGCATTAAATTTTAGCATCTCCGTTTTTTGTTTTTTGTTTTGTTTTTTTTTTAAAAGGGAGCCCCAAATCTACTATGAAGGTTTTGAAGGTTTTATCTTAGCAGAATATCCATTCTTGTGAAAACACCATCCATGTATATTTAAGCAAGGGCTAGACAACACGTGGTTCACAAGTGGATTAAGGTTCTCTTGAGCAACTCTGGCCTCAGCAGTCAGCTGGTCCCTGGGGAGACACAGTGTGGCTGGTGATGTCAGCTGTGGGGCCTTTCTATTTTTCTAACCCAGTGCTGGAGAGCAAGGGCTTGTTTGCACATATTTGGCAGTGACTTGACCAGGGGGCATATGTGTAAGACCAAAGATTAAAAACATTCTATTAGGATAAAAGATGATTGCCACTTGCTTTTCTGACCACGAGTTTGTAGAATAAGTGATCCCTGACATCATTAAGTCTTGGGAGGTTCTCCCGGACTATTCAACACACTTTTNTATATTTATCCCTCTTAATAGCCCTAGTAGGTGGGCAGTATTTTTATTCTAGTTTACAGTGAAGTAAAGAAACTTGATAAACAGGTAAAGTGATTGCCCAAATTCTCCTAGACAGTGATGGAGGTAGTATTTCAATCCAGACAGCTTGAGGGCATTGATCAGTCCCTACAACTGCCTTGCTGCACATGCNAATTGCACCGATTGATTCAAATGCCCACCAGGAAACTACACAGTACAGACCAAGCATAGATCTTCCCAAATGTGGGATTAGTGCTAAGGGAAAAGAGAGGCAGAAGTCAGCCTTGCAACATTTAGAGGCTGTGTCATCTAGTCTGTCCTTAAATCCTTTCATACCTTCCCAAAGCTGTATTGGCATTACGCTTCCAATCATTCTTGGGTCCCACTGAAGGAACGCATTCTCTCCNTCTGCAAAAGCTCCTTCTGCACAGTTTCTCTACTGCTGTGTTCCCATTGATGCTTTCTTNTAGCATCTTACCAGTTTTTACATCCCTTGACATCTAGCACCGTACCTAGTACAGAAAAATTCTTAAGCAAATAGTGGAAGAAACTGGATATCAAATATGCAGAACACTGCCTGCTGCATCACAATCAGTGTTTATCATTCTCATTGTTTTTGGAGTGGGAAACACTTGAATATTCCTTATTTTAATATTTTAAAGTTCTTTTAAGACTCCCTTGGTCTGGCATGGACCTCCTGGATGCATGATAGTGCAAACCTTTGATCCCAGCACTTGGGAGGCAGAGGCAGGCACATCTCTGAA
>LZPO01117685.1:0-13577 GCA_001675575.1 Neotoma lepida
ACAAGCCAAGCTAAGACTGGACATTCGTAAGTAAGAATAAGTCTCCATGTATTTATTTGGGAGCTGGGTGGCAGGCCCCCAAAGAGTTAAAAAAAATAAGACAAAACCAACAACACACCAGTTTTCCTCTTCGGCTTCTATTGAAAGCATNCTTTCCTAAAGATCTTTAATTTGGCCCAGTGTCATTGGTTTTAGGCTTCCATCCTAAAATAAGTCTGTTAGCCACTAAGTCTGTGATAATTTGTTACATTAGGTATTGGAAGCTAATACACTTGTTGCCTCTGGACATAAGAGGTACTTCTTTGTGTCCATGTCCTCACAAATTCCCTTCACTGGGCATGCCTAACTGCCTCTCTTCACACTTTAGTTTTCTACTCATCTATGAAGCTCAGCTCCGAGGTATCCTCCACATCTCCTCATTGATAATTATGAACTCTAACCTGTGTTTGGTAATTAATGTGCCCCCAGTGACGAGAAGAGTCATTCACAGTGTTCAACCATGTGTAACCATTGTTCATTCATTTGCTTCCATCATTAGATTTATATTATTTGAGACAAGGGTCATGATTTGTTAATTTTTCTAAATAGTAATTTTTTTGATAAATTTGGCATAAGTCACCATTTCAAGTATACAGTTACGTGATTTTGGTACACTCAGAGTATTGTGTAGCAGTTGCCCAAAAAGAAACCTCTAACTCTCAGCCATCACTTTCTAGTTAATGTCCCATCTTTCCAGCCACTGACCATTACCAGTTTGATTTCAGGTCCCATGGACTTGACTAATATGTGGCCATTTGTGTGCAGATTTGGATTACTGTCACATGACCAACCTTTCATTTTACTTCAAAGGAAACCTTTCCAAATTTCTTGTAAGAAAGGTTATTATTATCAGACTCACTGTAATTGATTAGATGGTGATATCTTTGAAGGAGAGTCTTGATGGATATAGCCAAGGAAAGGAGGCAACTTAGGTGTGTGTTAGTCTATGAACAGATAAAGAAAATGTGATATACAATGGAATACTATTTAGCCATAAAAAGAATGGAAACTCTGTCATTTGTGACAATATGGGCAGGAAGGGAAAAATCAAGTGAAACACAGAAAGACAAGACAAGTACCATACAGTTAAATAAATTCATGTATAGAATAAATATTAATGTCATAGAAGTTGAGAGTAGAATTGTGATTACATGAGTTTGGAAAGCAATGGGAAGGAAATAATGGGGACATTGGATTAATGGTTACTGAATTTGTTAGATAGGAACAAGAAGTTCTGATGTGTTATTGCACAGTAAAAAAATGCCTATATGAATCACAGTAATTTCCATATGTTTAAAAAATCTGAAAGAAAGGATTTTGAAAGCTTTCAGCATTATATAATGCATTCATGCATTTGAGGGATCACATGGTGTACCATTAACTAATATCGATAATGTTATGTTTTATGTCTTAAATAAAATAAATTTAAACTTAAAAAGTTAAATTAATTGTACAATTATATGATATGGTAAATACAGAGCTGGTAAAGCAACATGTTTAGACTACTTTCTATTTGGTCTAGAGCAGGATCTTTTGAATCTACTTCCTGTAAAAATTTAAGTAGATTTTATCTACATTTACCAATGATGTAACTCTCCAGATTCCTGGTAGCTTTCTGCATCCCATAGGTACAACTGACTGGTGTAGAATATTATTTTAAGGTGTGTTACTTTCGTTTATGTTGCACTTGTTTAACTCTGTGAAGCTGTGTTACTTTGCCTGTCTAAAATACCTGATGGTCTAATAAAGAGCTGAACAGCCAATGGTGAGGCAGGAGAAAGGATAGCCAGGGCTGGTGGGCAGAGAGAATAAATAGAAGAAGAAATTTGGGAGGAGGGAGAAAGAAGGAGCAAGAGAAGGGATAGGACTTCAGGGGCCAACCACCCATCTACATAGCAAGCCACAGAGTAAGAAATAATGAAAGGTATACAGGAATAGAAAAGGAAAAAGCCAGAGGCAAAAGGCAGATGAGATAATTTAAGAAAAGCTGGCAAGAAACAAGCCAAGCCAAGGCTGGTCATTTATAAGTAAGAGTAAGCCTCCCTGTGTGATTTATTTGGGAGCTGAGCGGTGGGTCCCCCAAAAGAGTAAAGAGTAAAGAGCAAAAACAAACAACAACAACTGACCTATACCCCAAGTGTCCCAGGAAAGGCAGCATTTACTGAATACTTACTTCTCTTAAATACATAGCTTAATGATGCAACTCAAAAGTTCAAAAACAAGAACAAACCAAACCCAAACTTACTAGATGACAGGAAATAATAAAAATCTGAGACAAAATCAATGAAACAAAACAAAGTAAATAATACCAAGAATCAGTGAACCTAAGAGCTGGTTCTTTGAGGAAATAAACAAGAAGGGCAGGTTGTTGGCCTAAATAACCAAAAGAATAAGAGGACCCAAATTAGCAAAATCAGAAACAAGCAATGAAACGTTACAACAAACACCATAAAATACAGAATATTATAATAGAATACTTTAAAAACCTATACTCTATTAAGCTGGGAAACCTTAAAGGATAAATTTTTAGATTAAGTTAAGCCACCAAAATTAAACCAAGAAGAAATCAACAACCTAAACAGACCAAAAACAAATGAGGAGATTTAAACAGTAATTAAAAGCCTTCCAGCTTTAAAAAATAAAAAAGTAAAGTCCAGGATGGATTCACAGCACGATTCTATCAGACTTTCTTTCTTAAACTATTTTAAAAATTAGAAACAGAAGAGCACTCTCAAACTGGCTCTATGAAACAATTATTACTGTAATACCAAAATCAAGTAAAGACACAACAGCAAAAAAGGAGAAAGCCACAGACCAATATCTCTGATTAACATAGAATTTAAAATACCCAATAAAATACTTGTAAAACAAATATAGATATACAACAAAAATATTGTTCAGCATGACCAAGCTGGCTTTATCCTAGAGATTCAGGGGTAGTTCAACATATGCAAGTAAAAAAATATAATAAACCACATAAACGAACTTGAAATAATCACATACTCATCTCAATAGATGCAGAATAAGCTTCCAACAAAATCTAACACACCTTCATGATAAAAATCCTAGGCAGAGTAGAACTAGAGGGAACACACCTCAACACAATAAAAGCTATAGAAGAGAAATCTACAGCCAACATTAGTCCAAATGGAGAAAAATTTAAAACAATCCCACTGAAATCAGGAACAAAACAAGACTTTCAATTATCCTAACTTCTTTTCAATATTGTGCTCAAAGCAGTAGCTGGAGAAATAAGGAAAGAGAAATAAATTAGACAGACACAAGCAGGAAAAAAAAAGAAATCAAAACTGTCTCTATTTACAGATGATATTATACATAAGAGATTCCAAAAATTCTACCATAAAACTTCTAAAAAATGATCAACAATTTCAGTAACATGGTAGGATACAGAATCAACACACACCAAAAAAAATGGATAGCTTTTCTATGCCCCAACAAAGAGCAAGAGACCATGGACACACTCCCATCTACAATAGCTTCAAAGAAAATATCTATGACTAAACCTAATGAAGGAGGTGAAGGACATCTACAATGGAAACCTCAAACCTCTGAAGAAAGAGATAGAGACACTAGAAAACAAAAAGACATCACAGGCTCTTGGATTGATAAAATTAATATTGTAAAAATGGCCATTCTACCAAAACCATTCTCAGATTCTCTGTAATCTCAATTAAAATCGTCATCTCATTCTTCAAAGAAATAGAAAAACTATCCTAAGATTTACATGGAACCACAAAAGATTCTGGATAACTAAAACAATCCTGAGCAAAAAAGAACAATGCTGGAGGTATTTACACTCTAGACATGAAGATATATTACAGAGCCATAGGAATAATGACAATACGGTACTGAAACAAAAGCAGATGTGCTTTTGTGAACACATGTGAACAAATTTGAAAGGGAACAAAATTGAAGATCCAAACATGAGTACAAGTAGCTACAGCCATCTGATATTTTAAAAAGTTGCCAAAAACATACGCTAGACAAAAGAAAGCATCTTCAAGGAATGGTGTTTAGAAAACTGAATGTCCACGTGTAGAAGAATATAATTAGACTCATATCTATCACCAAGCACAAAAACTAACTCCAAATGGATCAACAATCTTAATGTGAAACCCAAAACTGGTAGAAGGCAGTACCCTATATGAAGTAGATCTAGGAAAGAACTTCCTAAATAGGACTCCATTTGCCCTGGAATTAAGGGCAACAATTGATAAGTGGGACATCATAAAACTAAAATGCTTCTGTACATCAAAGGAAGAAAATCAAGTAAAAAAGAAGCCCAGAGAGTGGAAGATAATATTTTCCAGCTAAACATCTGAAAGAAGATTAATATCCAGAGTATGTAAAGAATTCACTATTGATGGGATTGCAAATTGCTTCAGCCACTATGGAAATCAGTGTGGAGAATTCTCAAAAAGCTGAACATTAATGTACTACCTGGACCAGTTATTTAACTCCTTGGCATATACCCCAAGGACTCAATATCCTCCTCCAAACATACTTGCTCAGTCATGTTTATTGCTGCTCTAATCACAATAGCTAGGAAATGTTCTTCAGCTGATGAATGGATAATGAAAATGTGGTCCATACACACTATGGTATACTACTTAGCTATAAAAACAAACAAACTGAAGTCATGAACTTTGCAGGTAAATGGATGAAACTAGAAATGGTTATACTGAGTGAGGTAACAGAGACCCAGGAAGACAAATGTGGAATGCTGCCTCTCATCTGTGGCTCCTAGTTCCAAATCTTCCAGTGTGGGTAAATAACTTGGAGTAACTGCAGGTACCAGAAAAACAAAGGGACTGTGGGGTGGCAACAGAGAGCAGAATATCAGAGGACAAGTGATTTTAAGGAAGAAATTAAAATAGAGGTGAGAAAGAGATCAATACAGAAGGAGAAAGAGGGGGAGTGTAAATAAACTAACAGTAAGGATGTCTGAAATCAACCCCACAACGAATTATATTATTTCTATTTACCTAAAATTGCATATAACACATACAAGTCTGTGTGTATACATATATAATTTAAATGAAAATTTCCCACCTGGGCTGACAGTGTCATAGACTATGTAACAGAAACCCCAATACTAGACATGAGAAGCACCTTTTCAAGTTGTTGGCTGGGCAAATCTAAGAGACTCCCCAAACATTGTAGGCTATTGCTGTTGCCATTGGTTTTCATCCCAGGCTTTGAAGGTAAATCTCTATTGCTGATGACACCATACACTTCAGACACAGGATTCTCAGGATCTGGATCTCCCCTGAAAGCCTCCTCCCCGAGTACCAGCTTTCATGGTAACAGAAAGTGCCATGCAACCTTCCAAAGGGGAAAGCAATCAACAGTGCTATCCAGCTTGACACCTATGCACAACAATGACCAACATGGCAAGATAACACTAAGGGTGCAGTAGTGGCATGTATACCTTGGCAGTAACCAACAGCTCACTAATTGGACNTAAGGCCTGCTCAGCAAGAGGGAAATCATGCCTGGTACTGGAACCTGGTCAACTACCTGGGGCTAGTGAGGTCACGGATCTTGGAGGGGAGCCTAAAACCACAGCTTTACTAAACCATCATAATTCCTAAATACTTTTCCTTATAACCACAGATATATATATATAGATCTCTCCCCTTGTCAAAGAAACTTCAATAAATGGAGACGATTCCAGAAATTGACAAAAGTCCAGAAAATAAGTGTGTGGTGCCTAGCTCAGCTGATCCATCTACAACACAACTCCTGCACCTGAGGCTCAGGGAGCATCAAGGAAGAGGGTATGGAAAGATTGTAAGAGCCAGAGGGACAGAAAGTCCACTCTGAGATCGTGTCTCCTAGAAATGTCAGGGAAAATATACCCATGGAATCTCAATGACATGGCTGCCTAAAGAAGACCCAACCAAGGAGGACACCAGCAGACATCTTAATATGGAAGGGGAAATCTCACAGGGCCCCAACCATATACAAAGAGCTATAGGAAACTAAGGAATGTCAAGAGAGGGAGAAATAGTCTTCCTCAGGGAAGAACCTCCTAATTGGCTATACATTACCTAAACCATATATGTACAAGAAACATTATATTGNCTGAGAAGATTATATTTATATATTTTGGAATACATATATACCTACTTATCAACAATTTAAAAAGAGGTCACAAAATTGTGAGTAGAGAGAGGTAAATGGGAGGGGCTGGTGGGAGGAAAGGGAAGGGGGAAATGCTGTAATTACATTTTAATTCCAAAACCAAACTATTTTCAAAAAGGATATAAAATTAAACAAAAAGGAAAAGTCATTTCTTTCTCCACTATCATCAGATCATGACCATTGACGCTAGGTATCTCTGTGGGAGACATTGTTGCTTTTGAGTGATCCATAGATTCTGCAGGCTATGCTCTAGTAAGCAGCATGCTGTCATGGACCCTTGCTGAAGCTAAGCCCTGCCATGTCTTTGCTTAATTCTAGGTTTGTATCTTCCTACCAGAGGAAAGGTCTATATTGGTGGATATGACATCTCATCTCACATGGTTCAAGTTAGGAAAAGCTTGGGCTTGTGTCCCCAGGATGACCTGTTGTTCCCAACGCTGACAGTGTCAGAACACCTTAATTTCTACTGTGTGGTGAGCACTTGCTTTCTTTACTCTTCACATCCTCCAGGCAGTGTGAACAAGGACCTGTGGCTTTACCTTCATCAAAAGTTTGGGCTGGAGGCAACAAGAAGGGCGAGCATACGCAGACAGCTCTGTTAAAGCCCTAATGTAAGAATTTTCTAAGCACAAGGTGCTTAGAAAATTCTTTTTTGGCTCCTCTTTTTAGATAAAAGGAGTACCTTCACGAGCCAGAGAAATTCACAGGATGCTTACTTCTTTTGGCCTGCTACAGAAAAAGAATGTGATGTCAAAGGATCTGAGCGGAGGGATGAAGCGCAAACTCTCAATCATTATAGCTCTTATAGGGGACACTAAGGTAAATAACAGTTAAAATGGGCTCTTGTGGGGCTGGCAATGGTTCCATGGTAAAGTACCTGCAGAGCGCATGGAGACCTGCTGTCAGATCCCCAGCACCCAGGTAAAAGTGCCAGACATGGTTGTGGGTGTCTATAATTTTAAACCAAAGATGGTATGGAGACAAGCAGATCCCCAGAGCTTGCTGTCCAACCAGTCCAGCTCATAGATGAGTTCTGGGTTCAATGTGGGACCCTGTCTCCAAAGGTAAGATATAGAATGATTGAGGAAGACATCTACATATGTAGACAAACATAGTAAGAAATAAAATAAAATAAAGTGGGTCTTTACTCCTCCAGATTCAAACACAAAAGCTGGCACAAATCCAACTCCCCCAAATTGTAAGGAGAGGGGCTTCCCATTATTAATGTAGCTGATGTAATGTGGTCATAGGTGTGACAGTTAATGATTTAGCAATTATTCATCCTAGGGTGAGCTGGAGTCCATATCTTTGCTTAAACATGTCTCCCATGTACAGTAGGTTATCCCACATGCAGCAAGCATGAAATAAATAGAGCCATGGTTACTTATTCTTGTCTCTAGGTGGTGATACTTGATGAACCAACATCTGGCATGGATCCAGTCTCAAGGAGGACCACTTGGGACCTACTTCAGCAATATAAAGAGAACCGTACTGTCTTGCTGACCACACATCACATGGATGAAGCGGATGTGCTGGGTGACCGCATTGCCATCCTGGTCATGGGGTCCCTGAAGTGCTGTGGCTCTTCACTTTTCCTGAAGAAATTATATGGTCTCTCTATTTGATTCTTTGGACATTGGTGTTGTAATAATATTCTTTTAGCTAGGTGTGGTGGCACATGCCTATAACTGTAGTTCATGGTAGGCTGCGGAAGTAGGAATGATGGGTTGGAAGTGCTACATAGTAAGACCTTGTCTCAAAAAACATTATTCCAACATCATTTTCATTCTTTTTTGTCTTCTCTACACAGACTTTTTTATGTTCTATTGCATTAGATATAAAGTGTTTTGGTCCTCATTTCCAGTTATAATTTAGACGTAACTTGCCTATTCAGTTTTTTTTTACCATTTGGACCCAAAAAAACATATTTTGACTTGGAAGATGCTCCTCACTGACACAATGAACATAATCATCATATTTATTTCTTCCACATGGCTGATAATAACTGATAACTTGTCACACTGATACAGATGTAATATATTGATCAATGGATGCTTATAGGGAAGAATGACCACACTCATATCTGACATTGTTTTCTCATTTGAACATAGGTACTAAATCCCCACTGTATGAATTAAATTCTTTCAGTTTATTTTCACAAACTATTCCTCAAATGTGGCAGCTGGTCAATCAGAACTTATTGGGCAAGAAGTAAATGAAAAGTAGGATAAAATAACCTTGACTTTAGTGAGTATAGAGCCTGTTTGTTTAGTAAGATTAAATTATTTACAGGCCTAGTAATACAGACCTGTAACTCTAGCAATTCAAAAGGCTGAGGCAGGAGGATTGTGAGTGGAAGGACTGCTTGGGCTACAGAATAAATTCCAACCAAGACTTGGCAACTTAGGGAAATGTTGTCTCCAAAAATATAGAGGGCCTGGGGAGATGGTTCAGTGGGTAGAGTGCAAGCATGAAGATCTGAGTTAGGATCTCCAGCAGTGATGTAAAAGAAAGCAGGGCATGGTGGTCTGCACCTGTAATGATGCAAAAGAAGCAGGGCATGGTGATCTGCACCTGTAACTGCAGTGAGGGGAGAGCAGAGACAAGAGGTCTCTGCATCTTTTTGGCCAACCAGTTTAGCCAAATTGGGGACCTCCAGGTTCAGTGAGAGACCCTGTTTCAAAAAAATAAAAATATGGAGACCCAATTGAGGAAGACACCTGCAACATCTCCATATGTGCACACACAAACACCCCCACCCCATCCTACACACACACACCCCACACCCCTCACATAATATTAAGTAAACCTTAAAAGGTAAAGAAAGTGTTGGAGATTATAGCTCAGTGGTAGAGCACTTGCTTGTCAATGCATATGACCCTGTGTTTGATCCTCAGTACTACAAAACAAAATACGCAACAACAAAGTAAAAAGAGTGCCGGATCATCAGTAGAATGCTTGCCTGGCATGCCTAAGCCCTATATTTAACCCTTAGTACTGCAAAAACAAAGACTAATATATAAAAAGTGAGTCAATACAAACCATTTGTTAGTGATTTTAGAATAATCAGTCTCAAACTAATAAGAAATACAAACTTGGAAGATACAGATCAATGAATGTAGTTGACAATGACTTCATTACAGTATTTGAATTCATTCAACTCACATTTACTGTTTCTCCCATGGGTGAGTTGTTAGATCTCACTCTTCATACACATTATTTAATATTATCTGAAGAACTCTCCCTTCTTATGAATAGAAAGCTGAGGCTCATATTTCAGTAACGAGAAATCCAGAAAGTAATTGGAAGAGATTTGGGCCTGGGTGCATCTGACACCAAAGCCAGTGCTTTTCTGTGCTTAACGGTGCCTCATCACCTTTCAGGGGGATAGANCACCTATTCTTTTCCTCCCTCCAAAGAGGAATGTGGGTTTTAATAGTAAATTTTCTGAATGTCAGAAGTAGGATAAATAATATTGTTGAATGCCTTTGCACTTATGCCCAGTAAATAGAAACCAATATTCTTATAGTAGGTCAACTGGGCACACACAATTAGTGCCTGAATATATTGACTATTGATAGGGTTTTCAGTTTAAAAAGAAGCTTAAAGGGGCAATGAGGACTGGGAACATGCTTAGTAAGTGAAGTGTCATGTAAGTGTCAGGCCTGAATTTGGGTCCCACGTGATGCTTGAATATACAGGGTGGGCNTAGTGGCCCGCCTGTAATTCCAGCTCCAGGGAGACTGAGACTGGGAATCCCCAGAGCAAGCTAGCTACCTAGAACAGCCAAGTCTTCAAGCTCTTGGATCAAGTAAGAGACCCTGCTGCAATGTATAAGGAGGATAGTGCTCAATGATGACACTCAATGTTANCCTCTGTCCCCCATCTACACACATGAACACATACATATACACACATACACACATGTACACATATGTTGGCACACACAAAAGTACATATACATTCAGGCACACACCATATACATACAAAAAAAGAGCAATGGAAAAAAGTAGGTTTTTAAGACAGTGAATAAGTACATAATACATAATAAAAGAAAAGTCATCCTGAATCAGAAAGGATTTTTTATTAAGGAAAAATTAAGTTTGATAACCATGTTGGAAATGGAAGGGAATTGCAAACAATAATGGTAGCTTTCATCTGATGTCCATCAGCACATTACAGAATTCAGAAGCCCTAGCAGAGGATGCAGCAGCCGTCCATCTTAGGGAGCTAAATATTATAACTACAAGGCAAGGCCCTGGGGTCTATCCCCAGAATCACAAAAAAAGATAATTTGGACAGACTGAATTTAAAACTTTTGGCAGACTAGAGGCATATTTAAATGAAGCAATCAGGACAAAGTTATTAAAACCTAGTCATTATATTGAGATAGACCTAGAGAGAATTCCATCAGCATACAGTGTGTTAGCTAGCATTCCATAGGCATTGACTTGTTATATTCACCAAGATTNATGCTTGTATGTCAGGATCCGGATCTCACTGGTTACGGTAGCACTTGAGTCTCACTTTCTTCAGGCAACTCTGTAGGTGTCAGAAGCATGNTGCATTTTGGTTTTTGATGATGCAAATTTATAATGTGATGATTCAGCAGTTTTCTAGTCTCCCTGTATGAAAAAGAAATTTTAAAAGATTCCAAAGTGAAGGAAGAGGAAAATTGAATGACCCTTTGTCAAATTTGAAGAAAAATTAAACAAAATTTTTCTTTGTTCAGCATTGTGTAGGCATACTAATCGGAGAGTGGCTCTCAACACTCACCAATGACTAAGTCACTTGGCATGTTGGGGCTCAGTTTCCTTATCTGCAAAATTTGGCATAATGATGTCTNGCTTGAGAAGAGTGAGTGACTGGACCACAGCATCTCCCTGTGTCACTTCTGCTTAGGTTCTGAGATTTGCCTTTTGTTCTCATAATCAGGGACAGCTATGTAAGAGTCATTTCTACTGGACTGTAATGATTATTTTTTCAATTGTGGATAATTTTTTCTCCTTGCAAAATGCAGAATATACCCTAACACCCTCTTCATTCTTTCAGACATTTCCCTCTGTCACCTCCTCAGCCAGTCTTTCCTCATCCTGACTCAAGTTTAACGACTTCATTGACATTATTTTTCTAACTGACCAAATTCAGATATATTTCTTCACAGAGATACAGGCCACTAGGACTTTAAGATCTTTGGGCTAGCCCAAACCATCCTTAGGATCTAATCATGCCTGGCTTATAATAGGTCTTCAATAAACACATATTGAGTCATCAAATAATGTTTATCTTTGTTTTCTTAGCTACTGGTTATCATTTTAGCAGGAAAGGAGAATACTAACAGAGAACATCTTCTNTAGTTCTTCAATTCTGATTTATAACTTAGATTGCTATTGCTTCACTCTGGTCTCTGATGGCACTATGTGGTAGCTAGTGTAGTACATTTCTTAAGAGTTGGGGATTGTAGCTCTGTGGAAGATTACTTGCCTCACATGCTCATGGCCATAGGTTCAATCCCATACACCACACACACACACACACACACACACACACACACACACACACACACACAGGAACTCTTTTGAGTTGTAAGCAAGTGACTTGTAGCACAGGATACACACTATACCTTATTCTCCATGTGTAACCAGAATATCAGAGCGAACTGCTACCTGCCGTTTGTAGAAGTCAATGATCAGAGACATGACTCAAATCTTTTAAACCTTGTTTATTCAGAGAATGATCATTAGAGAAGAAGGTGGATTAAATAGCCCAAAAATCTGTCTAACCCCTTGTCTCTAGCTGGAAGATTACAGAGAGGGGGTAGCCTGGGGCACAAAAGCAGTCAGTCCTGAGATGCCCATGCTTCTCAGATGACCAACACTCCCCCTCCTCACTCTGAGTACGTGGATTTGGCACTTCTTGAAATGCTGAGTCAAGTTAGTTTCTCTGGTTCTCACCTTGTACTCCACCAGGTGCACCAGTGCTTGGGAACTGGGGATCACTCAGAAAAAGCTAAGCATTAACAGTGCTGCGTGCTAAATTCTTAACAACATGTGCGACTGTTTGATGATACTGCGTGTGTGTCTTCATATTATAGAACAAGAAATGCCTTATCATATGTGCCTAAAGACCTGAATCGTGGAGATTAAGCATGCTTTAGCAGAGAATATTCAGTGGCTTCATTTGACCTTCTAAATGGAAATTTTCAGGTGTGGGATATCACCTAGTCATGGTGAAGACTCCTGAATGTGATGTTGAAACAATCTCCAAGCTGGTTAGGGATTACATACCAACTGCTGAGATGGAGATGAATGTCGCAGCTGAATTGTCATTTGTCCTGCCAAAGGAGTACACACACAGGTAAGGATCCAGAAATGGCCATTGGGTCACCAGAAACCACCATGACCTTTCCAGGCTTCCTCAGGCTTGGCAAATAGATCCTTGCTACTTGCCTTTTGAGACATACTAGTAAGAGCATTTGCTTTCTAATATTTCACTAATTGTACAGAAGGATGCCACAAAGGTAACATCCATAAGATCTTCATGTCTAAGCATTAAAAACTGGGATTAATTAATGATAAGACAGGGCACTATATTGATATCTCTTTTTCTTCTTGATGAGTAGAGAGACACGTGAACTTATTTTGTTCTAGAAAAAGGATTTTTAATGTTTTCTCTTGATTTTTAGTATATATATAATGTATATTTAATGTATAAGGTACATTGTGATACTTTGATAAATGCTTATGTTACAGAATGATCAAATAATAAATAGATTACCTCATATACTTCTTTTTGCAGAAAAAAAAACATTTAAAAGTATACAATACATCAGATTTATAGCCACCATTCTGTGCTAGGGATCAGTGAAGCTTACTGCTCCTATATAACTGGAAGTTTATATTTTTTGGTCAACAGCCACATCCTCATCCCCACCCCCACAAGGGGGCGAGGATTGAATGTTTATTCAACATTCAATGTTGAATAAAGCCCCACAAAAGGCTCTGATACTTCCATTGTGCTTTCTCCATGTGAGTTTATGCATGAAATCATGCACTATTTGCCTTTCTGTGACTGTGTTTTTTTCACTGAAGATAATAATGTCTTATAGATATATGTGGGTTGACGCAGATAATGACTCTTTTTCCTTTAAAGATATTTAAAGGCCACATGGTACTGTACTGTGCACCTACATAATAGGAGTGCTGCTGTGCTAGTTACAACCTGTCAAAGGATAAACGAGTAAGAGTTACCTTCAGTCCAGGATGAACTCTTATTTCTCTTACAATAGCTGTTCTAACAAGTCTGATATTTGATGTGTTTTTAATTTTTATTTCATTGGTTTTTTTGTTGTGTTAAAAGTTTTTTTTTTT
>LZPO01117685.1:26212-49672 GCA_001675575.1 Neotoma lepida
TATAAAGTTTCCCATAATAAACTTAAAATATATGCATTTGATATAGCCATTTAGTTAATAAATACAGTTAAATAGAAAAGTGGAGAGTACACCGTGGTTACTATAGTGAATGATATTTTGTTACATGTTTCAGAAATAGCTAGAAGCATGGGCCAATCCAAACAACTGATAAAGGGGTGAGGGCTGTGCTGACCACACCTATCTGATCATTGCATGCTGTATTCACTTTCCAGAATAATAAACTCTGCCTGGAGCAGGCACAGCTGTAATGTGTAAACTTACACAGATAGCAATTGAGACAGAGAGCATCTGCTGATATTGAAGAATTTGGTGTTATGTGTGTTTCTTGTATCTCTATTGGTGTGTCTTAATTTGGGGAAATTTTTTTTCTATGAACTTGTTGAAGATCTGGTCTATGCAATTGACATGGAATTCTCTTATATCTATAATTTGAAGACTTGGTCTTTTCATGGCTTCCCACAGTTCCTGTGTATTCCTTTTGGGTGTCTGCCTAATTTTTTCATATTCTTAGCATGTATGATCTAATTCCCTTCTTTATCTTATAGTCCTGACATTTTTTTCCTACTTGGTCCATTCTACTTGCAAGGATTTTCCCCTGAGTTCTCTAGTTGGGTTATTGAGTTTTTCTATTCTGTCTTCATTTCAGCTTGATTCTCTCCAATATTTGTATCTCTTACTGAAGTCAGTTTTTAAACCATAGGCTGTATTCATCATTTCCTTTAGTTATATATTTGTGCTATCTTAGGTATTGCTCAGGAATTTCCTGCTATTTAAGATTATTGGGATGTTTGGTCTTGTCTTCTTTAACCTCCTTGAATCTTTGGAATTTATGACTGTCTTTTAATTTCTGTGTCCTGGGATTCATCTAGGTAATTCTCATTGAAGAACATTTCTTTTGGGTTGGTGGGTTTGGGGGGAGATGTACTGTCTTGGCCTTTCACATTATTTGTGTTTTTGCAGTGAGACCTGAGTATGTGGACTTGTATGTCTGATGCAAGATTCTGAGCTGCCTCAAACTGGTCTGACATACAGGCTGAATGGCCAAGGAGAGGTTTGAGAATTGGGGATAGCATAGGTAGGGGGTATTTCAGGGACTCATTGGCTGGATGGGTTAGGCATAGATGTAGGATATGGTGCAAGTAGTCTAAGGTCCTGGCAAGTCACTAGACTAGATTGGCATGGGNATTTGTGACCATGTCAAAGGCTTAGGGTTGAGAATAACAGGACTGATAAGACTGAGTATCCATGTGGGATGTGCAATCTGGGCTAGGTATGAATATTCGAGAGGATGCGGATAGGCAAGGGTTCAGGGAACTCAACAGACTGAGTATGGTATGTGCAACCTGAGGAAGGCCTGGAGGCTAGATGTGGCATGGACGGGGGGGGGGGNGCTGATCAGACTAAACTAGTGCAAAGAATGTAGGACCAGGGCCATCCTGTGGGCCAGGAACTGCACGTGTGACTGACTAGACTTCAGTCTCATATTTAAAATATCATTCATAAGTATTATAATCTTGGCATTAATTTGTTTTTCAGGCTGACAACCTTAGCCTTTCAATTGGAGTAAATAAGTATTTATATTGTTGGGTTTATATTATCATATTGTTCTATTTTATGTGCCTCTCATTTTTTCTGTTCCCTACTCAGTATATGTTATACCTTATTTTCATATCCATCCTGAAGATGAATGTGCATACATGATCAACTACTGTCATGTGAGCTATTGCTGTTCCATTTTTTCTGATAGTTCTGAGATCTTAGAACCTTAGTATGCCAGTCCCAGTCAAGGCCCTTCAGTGTTTTGCTCTACTGTGATCAAGCATTTTAATTTCTTATGTTCATTTTTCCGTAAGAGATTATCACTGGATGTTTAGTCAGGATTCACTTGGATTTGATGCCTTATCTTCTCACATTTCTTAGCTCCATGAAAACACACAATGTTTCTTCTCTCTCGGTCACTCACGTACCTCACACTATTATGTTGCCTCTGCCGTTGAGCATCTCTTGGCGTGGTTTCTATGGACAGCTCCTCCATCTTATGAGCCTTGTTTTATGCTGTGTCTCGTTTACTCGGGCTCACATTTATGTTCTTTGAGTATAAAATTTCTGGTTGTTTTTTGAAATGTAAATTATCTTGTGAAATTCTTCACCTATCAGCAGATGCTCTCTGTCTCAATTGCTATCTGTGTAAGTTTACACATTACAGCTGTGCCTGCTCCAGGCAGAGTTTATTATTCTGGAAAGTGAATACAGCATGCAATGATCGGATAGGTGTGGTCAGCACAGCCCTCACCCCTTTATCAGTTGTTTGGATTGGCCCATGCTTCTAGCTATTTCTGAAACATGTAACAAAATATCATTCACTATAGTAACCACTGTGTACTCTCCACTTTTCTATTTAACTGTATTTATTAACTAAATGGCTATATCAAATGCATATATTTTAAGTTTATTATGGGAAACTTTATATCTGGAGCACTTTGAGGTAGGTATATGTTTGTATTTTTACATTTTCTCTCAGTTTTTGACCATTTGATCTTTTGGTATTCCTTCTAATTCTTTATTGAGTCATACAATGAAATGAAATTACCACAGAATCATCATGATTTTAATGTCCTTTAGAGTCTTAAGTCCTTCCTCTCATAGCTGTTGACACATAAGGTAATCTCCCTCATCTAGTCAGAAATTGTGGTGACAAAATCTGTGTTGTAGTCACTCTGATCCTCAGTCTTGGCAAGGGCTGCCCTTTCCTTCCTTCCCCAGCAAGTACCTTGAGGAACTTCCCTCAGATTCTCTATTCTCCCACTAGCTCTCTGTAATGTCTACTTCATAAAACGTTTTTAAGGATTGAAATCTCAGATTATTTCTTTCATACTTTAGTTGACTAGGAAGTAATTGAAAAGTTATTTAAATAATCTACCCTATTCATAGAAATTAAGATGTTTAAAAAACTAGCAAAACCCTAAACCCTAAATTAGAAAACATAAATAGTCTTACTAACTCTGAAATTTGAGGATTCCCCCCCCCNGAAAAAAACTGAGTATTAGGAATTAAGAAACAAATGACACATGTGGGGTCAGTAATTACAACATTTGTAAAAGGAAAACTCCAAGATGAATTTTTTATTTACAAAATCTATTTAATGCTCAGGGAATAAATGCTATCAATTATAAGCCAACATCTCTAAGAGACTGATGAAATAATTCAAAATTCATTTTTGAAGCAAGCTTAACATTGATTTATAGAACCTTATAATGATAAGAAAATTTAAGCTAATATAATTGATATAACCAATGTAAGTAAGTTCAGCATTATTTTAATAATGGTGAATTGTGTAGTCTCTTACTATTACAACATGAAGTTGTGATCCTTTAGTGCTAACAAAAAGGAAGCCAGTAAAAAGAGGGAAAGAAAAAAGGAAGTTTTTCTACAAAATGAACTGATTTGTAAAAACAAAGATATCGAGAGTGGGTTTACTTGGAATTGGGAGTAAAAGAAAAAATACAATTTGATTGCATAGAAGGAGAACAGAATGAAAACATTCTAAATCAAGGCCAAGTAGAAAGGCAAGTGCTGTGGCCATGCTCAGTGGTGAGGAAGTCACTCATCAACAAAACGATTTGGCTGGTGAAGAGTCAGTTCCATCAAAGGGACCTTTTTTCCCCTTCACTAAGTTTTCAGGCTTTCAGGTTAGGAATTGGGTATTGTGGTTAGAATCTGAACTGCCCCACAAAGACTCACAGTTTGATAATTTGCTCACTTGTTGGTAAAGCTATCTGGGGGCTATGGAACCTTTAGGAGATTGGGTCTAGCTAGGAGAAGTAGGTCGTTAGGGGCAAGTTTTTTTCCTTTTTTTTAATTAGATTTTTTCATTTATTTTACATAGCAACCACAGTTTCCCCTCCCTCCTCTCTTCCCATCCCCTCTCCCACCTCCCATCTACCCACCCCCCATCCACTCTTCCTCTGTTCAGAAAGTGTAAGGCCTCCCATGAGAATCAACAAAGCATAGCATATCAAGTTGAGGCAGGACCAAGCTCCTCTCCCTGCATCAAGGCTGGGGGAGGCATCCCAGCATGGGGAATAGATTCCCAAAAGCCAGCTCATACATCAGAGACAGATCCTAATCCCACTGCTAGGGACCCCACAAACAGACAAAACTACACAACTGTCACCCACATGCAGAGGGCCTAGGTCGGTCCCATGCAGGCTCCCTAGCTGTTGGTCCAGAGTCTGTGAGCTTCCACTAGCTTAGGTAAGCTGTCTCCATGGGTTCCTGTCATGACCTTGACCCCTCCTGGCTTATACAATTCCTCCTCCCTCTCTCNAACTGGACTCCTGGAGCTAGGCCCAGTGCTTGGCTGTGGATACGAAAATAGAGGCAAGTTTTTAACATTATCAGCTCAGCCCTTACTTGCAGCAGCTCCTTGCCTCCTTGTCAGCCAGAAAAATTGAGGAGCCTCTACCTAAAGTCCCTGCAAAGTGTCAGCAACATGAAACTCAGCAATAATGAAAGTCGCTAATACACATCATTTGCTTTGTGTTTTGGTGTCCATCTCAGCTGGTGTTCCTAATCACTGGTGTAGATACATTGCTGGAGAAATACCACTTCCTGGACACGATGTTCATCTTCATGATGTTTGGATGGTCTGTCATCCCCTTCATCTACCTGCTAAGCTTCTGGTACAACAATAGCACCAGTGCCTATATCAAGATCTTCGTCCTCAACCACTGTTTAGGGTTTATGAGTATAATTGTGCATGAGGTGGTAACTATTATACCAGGTAAGGGATTCACAAAGTTTCTTCCTTTTAGGAACTTCTTATAAATAAAGAAAAATGNCTTTGAGGAAAGAGTAGCACTACAAGGTTCTTTTGTTCTAGGTTTCTGGGGAAATATTAGTTAACAAACTGTATTAAGTGCTTTTAATATTATAACACTATATTGAGTGAAAACCAAGGACACATTGAGCCACCAATATCATAAACCAATTACTTTATTAAGACTTTATTTTCTTGAGTTTCCTCCTTTGATCATGACATGCAAGGAAAATTGACGGGAGTGGTGATGCTTACAAATAGGGACACTTGAGACGAATACTGTTGCCACTCCTTCACCAAAGCACAGTGTCAACATTGATGTTTTAAGTTATTTGGCAATGTGTGTTGCAGAAATCATGAGAAAGAGACTTCTAATAAACCCCCTGACATCAAATCTTGTTCTCCCATTAGATCTTTGGTTATCTGAGACTACTTTAATATTTATGATGTAACTTTTCAAGGTGCCACTAAAGCCAAGTGCAAGAAATTGTTCCCTAATTTGTAGAAGTTATTCTTCAGTCTTATTCCCCAAGTTAATCACATTGCTATCAATTATCTTTGCATTATTTCCTTGTGATAACAAATTACTGCTAATGTATAATTTGTATTGATTTAATAGTCTCAATTGAATAAACATAACTACATGTTACGTGTCCCATAAATCTGCCTGACATTTAGGAATCAGGTGTTCAAGAAGTGAGTCAAGAGTGACTGGTTTGAGATGGATTCTATTCTTTGATAGGAAGATCATCACCACTGCTTATCATTTCATTTTTGCAGGTTTGTTAAACAGCTTTAGAGAAAAAACTATTCACATAATTGGAAAAGCAGCAAGAATACAAAATACTTTTCAGTCACCAAAAAAAGAAAAAAAAACATCTGAATACACAGAACATCTTACATGTTTGCCTAAAATGAGAGTTTATTCAGCAGTAACTCTGAGCAGATGTAGCAACATCTCCTCTCATGAATCTTTAGAGACTTTCAGAAGTNTCGCATGGAAATAAAAGAACCAATCAAGGTGCAGAGAATGACTTGATAATGGTCAATCCTAAACAGGATATCTGTATCATATTCCCTCCTCCCAAGACTTTCGGATCATGCCAGAAGAGTGGGCAGGAAGATGGGAAGAGCCAGAGGCTGTGGATGACTACAAGCAAACTGTTTTCTGGACACATCAGGGCAGTTGCATAGCAGTTGAGAAGCATGTACGAGAGCTGGGCAAACTTAAACCAGATAAAATTCTACCTATTGGCAGTTGATAGGTACTGGGAAAGGAAGAGTCAGTTTTCTTTAAGGGTATGGCCCCTAGTGAGTTAACTGTCCTCCCAGTGAAGCCCGCACATCTAAGAGTATATAGGCAGCATAAACTGATTGAATGGTTAAAATGAGAGAGAGAGAGAGAGAGAGAGAGAGAGAGAGAGAGAGAGAGAGAGAGCAAAGTTGTGTGGTTAAGAAAGGAGAGAAGGAATCTGGGAGGAGTGGGAAGGTGTGAATATGATAAAATACATTGTACAGAATTTTCAAAGAATCAAAAATGAGGGGAAAAAAGAGCCATTGGAATATCTAAATGACTTCATGGAAGGATTTGTGAGAAACTGTGTTTACCTTTTGCACTTTGAAAACACTGTGTAAAATGGAAGTAATAAAAGATACTNGGAATATTTAGCTAATAGAAGTTTATTTGTTGGAAAAATAGCTGCATACCAAGCACCAAACTCCCGTCTTCTCCTCACAAAATCATCAGGGAAATGCAACAGAAACCATCAGAACTGACTCTAACTGAGCTCTAGAAAGTGTGAAAAACTTATTGGAAATAAATGACTACTAGATCAATAGAGAAGCAATACCTGTCTCTTATACACATCTAGATGTGTATAAGAGACAGCATCAGAACTGACTCTAACTGAGCTCTAGAAAGTGTGAAAAACTTATTGGAAATAAATGACTACTAGATCAATAGAGAAGCAATACAGGACAATAGGAAAGATTAATGGCAGGTTTACATGTCTTGCCTGACCCTTTTGCCAGCTTTGTGACAGTTCTGAAGTTTTGAAGGAGTTCATGCTACTAGTGTAGAACCCAATCTTTGGCTATAGATAAAATTGAGCAAGATTTCTTCATAAGTTTGTGTGTTGGTCCACTGAAGAGTGAGCAAGCAGGGGTTACTCAGAGAACTGTCTCTCTGTTTCACTTTGCTCACAATCCAATTGTTATGAGAAACTATGTATGGCTCAGTAGGGTTGTAGACTCTTCAGTGTTCGGAAGATGACGTTACAGTTAAGATAAAAAACAGAATGTCCAAGGGCAGGAACAACAACAACAAACCCCCAAACATGGAAATCAGAGCATTCATGTATATGGTGGAATTTACATCACATACAGAATACACTAATAGCCCTTTTAAAGATATGGAAGCAGATTAGGAAACATTTTGGAAGAGTGAGGGATCAGTGGGACTCAGGGAAGGGAAGTGTGTGCATGACCAAAGTACATTATATACATGTATAAAATATGATAATGAAACCCATTGTTTTGCATAACTAATGAAATATGATCATATATAGAGAAAAATCACAAGAAATCCATAGGAAAGCAAGGAAAATGTAGCTAAGGAAAATTCAGTGCAATTCCAGGGTAAAAGATTAACACATAAGCCTCAGCTTATTTCTCTACATCTGCAATGAACAATCTAAAATGTGCTTAAGGAAATTTAATTTATCATACAATTTTAAGAAAATATTTCAGAAAACTCTAAGGAGGCAAATTACTTGTGTGCTAAAATTGCAAAACATCACTGAAAACGGAGCACATGTGAAGGTGCCCAGTTTACAGATCCTATGTATCAACAATGCTAAGATCCTACCCAAACTGACAGATACACCCAGCATGCTCCCTAGACAAATTCTGACAGCATTAATTTTCACAGAAATGAGCATGCTCAGACTCCTGTGGAATTTCAATGGAACAAAAGTGGACCTCTCACAGGCTCTGTCATCAAAACTTAGTGTGAACGTACAGCCTTAAAGTGCTATANTACAGGTGTAATGACAAATGTATAGGGTGTGTTTGATAATATAATAAATGCATCAAAAAGATCAGATATTAAAAAACTCACATATAGGGTCTCATGATTTGCAACAAGACTCCAAGATCATCCAATGGAGTAGAGAGTCTTTGATAAATTGTGCCAAGAAAAATGGCTGTCTACACTGAGAAGAGTGAAGTTGAACCTTGTGTTACACCATTGACAAAAATGGGCTCAGTGGTCTATACTTCAGAGATGAAACGTAAAGCTAGGGAAGAAATCAGGACTAAATCTCTCTGAACTTGGCAAAGGATTCTTAGATGTGACACCAAAAGTACGAGCTATAAGAGAAAAAGTATGTGAATTGACCATCACCAAAATCACACTCTTTGTGCATCAAATGACGTAAGGTGAAAAGGACAACAAACCATATCAGAGCAAGTATCTCCAATGCACGTATTTGACAATGATCTATCATAATCTAGTCTATAGNAAATACAATGATCTTTTGCCCATCAACAATGAAAAAGACAGATATCTCCCAATAAAATGTATTGAAGGGCTTTAAATAGACATTGCCCATGAAAGATGTATAAATCCCAACTACAGGGGAAGATGTTCAGCCTCACTAGACATTAGAAAATAAAATTTAAAGCTACAGTTGAATGTCAAAGGGNAGCACAAATTCTCCATACGAATCATGGCAAGACCTCAAGTGGATCCCTGAACTTTCTGAGTGCAGGCTGGGGAATCTTGTCCAGCAGATCTGACAAGAAGGCCATGCCACTATGATTGGTACATGGTGTGATTTTTTTTTTTTTGGCATTCTGCTCTGACTGGTCAATACTTGGCCACAGGAGGTAGCATGCTTGCTGGGGGATAAATAACTTAATACCCATGCCTTCACATTGCATTTTGTCCATTTTCATCTTGCTCCATACCCCATTATGTCAGCTGCCAGCATCTTATCTCTCAAGGAGTCACTTTACTCTTTAGAAGATAGTTATATGCTCTGTGACAGATGCCAAGTGACTACCCTTTAACATTATCCTGTAAGCTTTGGTATCTCCCAAAATGAGAAGCCAATGTTCCAAATTATTTTTGGCTTCAATACTATATGTACTAACAGAAATTATGACCTTCTTTATAATAGGCTTGTCAGGATGTCAACAACTGAAAACACTGTGAATTACATAAGGACTTCTCTCATCTTCTATCCTTTGTTCTTCTGAACCAGTGGCTACCTTTGTTCTTATAAATATGTAAAATTAAAAATATAGATTATATATTGTTAAAATAACACATCAGAATAAAATGCCATAATCAAACATATTCTTTTGTGTAATTAATATGTATTTTGCCCACAGTTAACACTTTATTTTTATTCCNAGTAATCTGAACTTGTTCTTTAAGTGCAAAAGTGTGAATTCAGAACTTTAACCCTTCAGTGTGTTTCGTGTGTCCTTACATGTGCACCTACCACCTGTTATGCTCTGTTACTCTTTAGAGAAACCTCAGCTTTAAATTTGTTCCTTTAAAGATACATTCCTTCATTGATCAATCACTTCTTATCCATTCTTTACCATTGAGTCTTAAACTAAATTTCCTTTAGTTAGCTAAGTAATTTTTGAGACGAGGTCTAGTGTTGTAGTGCAGGTTGGCTTAGAACTCTCACTGTGTGGCTCAAGCTGCTCTCAAACTCCTGATCCTCCTGCCTTGGCTCCTGAGTTCTAGGATTACAAGTACATACCACCATGCCCAATGCAACTCTACTTCTTCATGATCACACAGGAAAGGAAGTGCAAGAAGTAACGCCCATTGCTCTTCTGCTCTCTCAGATGACAGATTATGTGCACATCAGCTTCTTAAAGGGTTTTCCCATGCTATAATCATTGAAATAAATTGTGCTCTAGGACATCAAGGGTAGACTAGAAAATGGCAGGAAATTAGAATTCCTTGAGAATAATACTATGCCTTGTAATTTTCTCAGTTTAATTTAGTCAGCTTAAGATATTCTCCACAGAGTTCACTTTACATAAAGCATGCGAATGTTATCTTTTAAATCACAGACATTACAGCCCGTACTAGGACGCTCATACATGACTCGCTGCTGCTGTTACCCATTTATAACCTTGGGATGAGCATCTACAAATACTATAACATCCAAAACCTAAGGAAAATATGTTCTTCACAAAATGTTACTAACCGTGGATTGTGCTTGGATGGTAAGTATCTGAGGTTCTCTGAGATTCGTGAGAGTCAAGAACAATCACTTTACATGTGAACAGCTTTCAGTATCATTTTGTATCTGTGCAACAACTGAAGTTTTGAATTGCCATCCTCTATGTGAGAGAATATCCTGCACTATGCCATAAACACAGCCTTAGCTAAGATTCAAAATGTATACACATTTCCTCTGGTGAGAAGGGTTGGTCTCCAGAGAAAGGAGNTACATTCTGCATTCAATTTACATTTTTGTCAGTCTGCTCCTCCTACACACTGGTATTTGAAGGGAATGTGCCAACCAAATCAATGTTGAATTACTTTTTCTAACATGGGACTGGGCATGCAAGAAACACTGAAATATTTGTGAACAAATAATTAAAGGGTGGAAAGAGTTATTTCAGTGGTGAGAGGAGAGGATGCAAGTTCAGTGCAGAGGCAGGGATAAGCACTCCAGAGATGTGTAATGAGGAGGCTGCATTACACATCTATTACACACTATGAAGTCCTTTCACACTCCTAGGGAAATGGAAAGAGGGAAGGCAAGTGCGCCTAGAAAACATAAGTCAGACTCTAGATGTTACAGTAAATATGGGTTTGACGGACAGGAGAAATAGAAGCAGTTGTGCCCCAAATTCCATGCCAAGGAAGTTCAAAGGATGGAGCCAGAGGGGAAGCGAGACAAGAGTGGGAGTCTGCGTAAAGTCTGCAGAAAGATACAGCAGGTGACATTATCAGCCTTGTTTCCAATGTCTCGCCCCCGAATACAGCAAACAGTGTAAGAATAAGTGTGAATGGAAACACAATAGGTGTGCAGCAAAGAAGTCAGATCATTCATCAATTCATAAGAGTTAGGAAATTTGAAGTCAAATTTGAGAACAACAAATGGAAAAGTAAGTTCACAGTGCTGGCTAGAGCTCTAGTGCTCTTCTTTGAAAAGAATTAATAGAACAAGAAGTCTGGGGATCAGAAGAGACACATACCATCTGAGCAGTTCTAGCCGCCAGCTACACCAAGTCATGTTTTCTGAAGGATAATCCAAAAGCAGCAGAATGCATGTTTTTCATGTGTGTGCATAGAATGGTCACCAGTGCAGACCACAGAACAGTTCTCTTTAATGCATGTAAAAGCGCGCTCTCTCTCTCTCTTTCTCTCTCTCTCTCTCTCTCTCTCTCTCTCTCTCCCCGTGTGTGTGTGTGTGTGTGTATGTGTGTATGTGTGTGTGTGTGAGAGAGAGAGAGCGTGCGCACATGCCTACATCCAGGTTGTCACAAGTGACAAGAGTTCATCCTTTTATATGGTTGAGTATTATTGGTAACATGATTTTCCTGGCCTTCAGGAGATAGACAATATATTTTTCATTCCTTGGCCATTGATAGTAGTGTTGCAACAAACACAGAAATACAGATGTCTCTTGGATTCCATTTCCTTTGGATATAAACACAGTACTGTTGCTACTGAGTCATGGAAATTTTACAACTGACTTTTGGAGGACCTTCATATATTTTTCATTTTCTATGCGAACTCACATCCAGCCAGTAGTGACCTTAGTGACCTTCCTTCGCCTCCGCATCCTCATGAGCCTTTGATAGCTTCACTCTTTTTGATCACAAGGAATGAGGTGATACTATTGTGGTTTCAAGCTATACATCTCTCATGATTAGTGATGTTGGTTACAGGAGAAAAAGAAAAGAAAATTTTATGTTTTAGCTGTGTTCTCCCACCCTCCCTGCTCACCCACTCCACACATTTTGTAGTTTTGAGGCTCAGTTTGTGCTGTTACTATGGTTGTTTATTTTTACTTGTTTTTCAATCCTCCTGTTTAGAGATAAGTGTTCTTTATTCTCCCAGGATTATGGCATTGTAGGTTTTTAAATTTTGCATGGGTGCTTAGTTTTACTTGTGGCTTTTATATTGTTGGATGTTTTGTGGTTATTATGACACACTGAAGCTCTTGGGTGTCCACTTGAAGACCCTCATCCAGTATTTCCTACAAGGCAGATCAGATGATCATAAGTTCAGTCTTTACATGTCTTAGAATATGTTTTTGCCTGTCTCCCTATTTCTAAAGGAGAGTTTGTCTGGCACAGTAATAATCAGGTGGCAGGTTTTTATTCTGCTGTTTTGTTTTGTTTTGTTTTGTTTTGTTTTGTTTTGTTTTGTTTTCCCTTCAGTACTTTAAATGTACCATCCTATGTGCTCTTAGCTTGCCTTATGTCTGGTGAGAAGTCTGTTGGTTTTTCTAAGACTTTTATATATGGTATTTTTTTAAGATTTTATTTTGTTTTTAATTATGTGTACATGTATGTACACATGAGCGTAGGTGCCTTTGGAGTCCAGAAGATGGCATCAGATCCCATGGAGCTGGAGTAACAAGTGTTTGTGAACTACCCAATATGGATACAGAAAACTAAATTCTGGTCTCCTGAAGAGCAGTCAGGACTCTTTACCACTGAGTGAACCCTCCAGCCTGGTGATATATTTATTTCTTGCTGCTTATATTTTTTTTCTGTCTGAGTTTTGATAGTTTGGTCATCAGGCATTTTGGTGAACTGCTGGTTTGTGTTTGATTAGCAATCCCGTGCTTCCAGAGGTTAGGTCGTTGGATGCTTTCCTGGGACATGGGAATTTCCGCACAAGTTCTTTACTTATGGTTCTGAGATCCTCTCTCCCTTCTTACTTTCTTTAAATTTTATTGCCGATAGGTTTGATCTCTTGATGATGAGCCAGAAAAGTCCTCTAGAGAGTCATCCTTCTTTTAATTTGTTCCTTTGATTGGCAGGCTTTGGGTGGGTGGTCTGTCTTTGAGTTTGCCGATTCTTTCTTTAGTTTGATCAAGCTTGCTGTTAAAATCTGTTGAGTTACAGATGATTGTGAGCTTCCATGTTGGTGCTGGGAACTGATCCTGGGTCCTCTGCAAGAGCAGAAAGTGCTCTTGCCTGCTGAACCATCTCTTTCACATCAAACCTCATCTGCAAGTCCATTATTGGTGGTGTCAGTTTGGGGTCTTGTGATCCTTGTGTAAGTATTTATAAACTCTTCAGCATTTGTACATTTGTTGAGGTCACCACCTTTTAAAGAACCAATAAGTACTCTCTTAGAGTGACATACTTTCACTGTTCTGGTGGGACCAGCCAATAATGTCCCTGAGCTGGTTAGCCCTCCCTTCAGGTTCTTTGGGTCTCTTGGTTACTGGCTGTGCTCTGAATTTAAGTGTAGCCACTGGCTTGGTCCCTTATCTAGAAAGATCACTTGATATAGAATATAATCAGCATAAAATGACACTGATCAGGCTGGACCAAGGGATGTTTTTTTCTCATACTGTAGCAGATTCCTCCTGGAGTGGTGCTGAAGCCACCTGGGAGATGGAATGATGGTATACCTGAAAGCTAGTTCTCCTCAGAATCAATCCAGGTAAGCTCTGTCCACCTCTTCTGGGAGCAGAGAGAGCAGCTAAGCTGAAGAACTATGTTGGCTGGTAGTATACTACTGCTGGCAGGTGTATTTCTCATTCAATAAAATGGTTCTATGGACTCTGTTTTGCCTGCTTGCTTCCATTTTATTTGACTCTGTGTGTGGTCCAACATTAAGTTTTCCTGATAGTGTTCCCAATAATTGAGAAAAGATTCAGATTTCCCAAAAGACTCCTTAGAATGATAAGGAAACTGGGTATCTGCTCTCCACAGTCTCTTTTGCCTAGTGGTGTTTCTTCTGTGTGCTGGTATGCCATCCCTTGGGAAAGGAATTGAGATACATTCCATAGCAGTGCATTTCTCTTCATCTGTTGATATGGATTTTATTCAGGCCCATGGAGCACAGATATGTCTCCTTCTTAGTTTTCTGTTTTGTGGGTTACAGCAAAGCATTTCTGCTAATAGCTGCCAGTTGATCTACTTGTGAGGGGGAGTGAAGGCAGGGATCTCCTACTCAAGCACCTTGGCGATGTCTCATTCGGTTAATGTTCTTTTGTTGTTCTTCTCACCAGTAATCAAGCTTACTATATACAGTATGGACCAAAACGCAATTGGAAGGCATATGACCGCCATGGCTGCCACGGGAGTGCTATACCTCCTCCTTATTTTCCTTCTGGAGTTTAGTGTATGGAAATTAAAAACATTCACATATCGCTATGTTTTCTTTGGAATCTATAAGATATTTAGTAAGGTAAGTAGCAGAATACAGACCTTAGATACTCATTTTAAAATATATTTTTATTTTTTATTGAAAAAAAGTTTTTTCATACCATATATTCTTATCGTTGTCCCCCCAACTCCTCCTAGATCCTCCCCATCCACTCAACTCCATGCCCTTTCTTTCTCTCTCTTTAGAAAACAAACAGCCAAAGAAACAAACCAGAATAGGGNAAAAAAGTAGAAACACAAACACACAGCCACACAACCCATAAAATCACAAAATCAGAAACTCTATTATACAAACAAAAGGCCAGTAAGACAAAATATGCCGAAACAAACAATATGAGACAAAAAAAACCCTACAAAAATACTCTTGATTTCATTTTGTGCTGGTCATCTACTGCTAGACATGAGGGCCTGCACTCAAGTGTGGTGAAACTCCATTGGAGAAAACTAATTTTTCCTTTTTCAAGTGAATGTCAATCAGAGATAGCTTCTTGGTTAGAGATGGGAGATCGCATCCCCTTCCCCCTCTCAGTGCTTGGATACTGCCTCACTTGAAACTGTGCAAGCTCTATGCATGCTGCCCCAGTCTCTGTGAGTTCATATGTGTGACCATCCTGTTGTGTCTGGACGGCTTTGTTTCCTTGGTGTCTTCCATTCCCTCCAGCTCTTACAATCTTTCTGCTTCCTCTTCCACATAGATCTCTTTCTTAGTGTTCTATTGCTGTGAAGAGATACCATAACCACAGCAACTCTTTAACTGGGGCTGGCTTACAGTTCAGAGGTTCATTCCATTATCATCATGGTGGGACACAGCAGGGTGCAGGCAGACATGGTGCTGGAGAAGTAGCTGAGAGTCCTACATCTGGTAGGCAACAAGAAGTGCTGTGAGACACTGGGCAGTATCTTGAGTACATATGAAACCTCAAAGCCCACCCCCCCAACCATGACACACATCCTCCAACAAGGCCACACCTCCTAATAGTGCCACTGCCTATGAGCTTATGGGGGCCAATTACATTCAAACTACCACAGGGGCCATTCTTATTCAAACCATCATATTCCCTGAGCCCTTAGGAGAGGGGGTTTGATGAAGACATCCTATTTAGGACTGAGTGTTTCAAAATCTCTCACTCTGCACATTGTCCAGTGGTGGGTTAGAGGTAACGCTTAAAATGAAAAGCACATGTGTACACACGCTTAACTCCATTACTGGATTTATTGGCTTCTGAGGCTTCACTCATGGTTGCTTGGCACCATGTGCTTGGGCAGAACATCATGGAAGCAGGAGTATATGGCTGAGGAGATTTTCACCCCNTGATGAGGAAGCACAGAGTGAAACAAAAAAGGGGCCAAGGACAAAATACTCCCAAGGACCTACTTCCTCCAGCTCAGTTCTACCTCTTGGTTCCCAAATAATGTCGCACCCTGGGGACCAAACCAGTGGAAAACATTTCATACTCAAATCATAACAGTGGATCAAGGAAATCAATCTCTGTTGACTGACATCTACAAGAATCAGAGGTCTACATAAAACGTGAATTTTGTGATTTTATTGTAATTTTAATGCATTGATTATTATTGAAAATTTCCTTTGAATAATTCACATGTTAGGTGCACATTTCCTCCCCAGTCTGCCCATTTGTCCCAATTTGGCTCTGGCTATTATAAAAGCTCCCAGGCTGCCGATCCACAGAACACACATTCCAGAGTAAGGCACAGATAGATATTCCCATCGTGCAGTATGCCCTGGACTCATGCATAGAGCTTGTTAAACTATAAATTGCTGCTCTACACCTCCTGTGTTTCTGATGTAGTCAATTTAGGGTATGTTTTGAAAATTTGCACATGTAACATGTCTCCCAGTGATTCTGGTGCTGCTCGTAGAAATGAATACTGAGATTAAGTGAGGTATAGAAGGCAGGAGTTTCCAGGCTGTGTTCTATAGGTTGGGCAGACACCAAAACACAGACTCAGCCTTGAGGACACCATTAGTGGCAGCTTGGTGTCCAGAGCTGATGAGAGTTTCCTATGCAGTTGACACACTCATTTACAGAACACAGGAAGAATTACCTTAATGGTGGGGCATAGCCTCAGGACTAGGGAATCAGAAATATTGCTCCTTGGAAGTAAAATCTGATGCTCAATTCCAGGGTTGTAATCCATTTCAAAGGTATCCCTCAAGTGCCACTGTTGCTCAATGTAACAGTGAATGCTGGACAGGACTCAATTCCCTTAGATGTCTGGGAGGAACAAGCAGATTCCAGGTCTTTGAGGAGAGGTAAAAGGAGGAATCTACAGGTATTCCAAAGAAAGGGCCCCAGGCTGGGAATCAAATCAGAGATCATACAAATACCAGTCATGGGAATAAGATTTTTGATAAAAGGAAGTATAAAATGCTGAAACTGTATCTAGTAGGAACCAAACTAAGTTCTGGCAATTGTGTAATACTTAAGGGAGTAAATTCAAGGCATTGGGCGGCAGCGAGCGGGGGAGTCAGCTCAGGCAATGAAGTAACTATTCAAAGAGCTGCAAATAGATTCCACAGGTCAAGACCTGAGTGCAAGTAACCTGTCCATGATGAAAGACCAAGTTGGGGAAATCCTCACAAGTGCTAGGAGGACACTGGACTATCCTGAGACATTAGAGAGTGATCAGAGGAAGAACCGTTTGTTTACAATTTATTTTTGTATATTTGATATTTGTTAGATATTTATAGTTTCTCCCCCACATACTCTTTTTTATTATTTTATTTTACTTAATTAGCCTTGTTAGGGCCTCACTAGTTTTGTTACTATCTCCAAAGCACCAAATATTGGTTTGTTTGTTTTTTTTACATGTTTTACCCCATTTCACTGATCTCCATTCTTACCTTCTGATATTTCTAATCCATTCTCTTATAAGGTCATAACAACAGACATGGAGACTAATTTTAAAAACAGGAAGGTTGAAGATAAAATTTTTGACAAAAGTGTTAGCAGCTTGAATTCATGACCTGGTCAGGTATATTCCAGAAACATAACGACAGTGTGACAATCCAAAATCAAGTCATCACATTAATAAAATTAGAAAATAAGAAAAAATATATTATTGAGAAGCTCAGAAAAATCATTTTGTAAAATTCATTATAAAATGTCTAGACAAACTAGAAATAGAAAAATAGAAACTTTTTAATATGATAAAAAAAGTAGTTATAAATGTACAAATGGCACAGCAAATATCATGATAGGCTCTTGAAAGTTTCCCTCATAGATCAAAGGAGTACAAACATCTGCTTTCAGCTTTTGTATGCAACTACTTCCTGCTGACTGTAGCCAGTGTGATAGGATAGGAAAAAAGATATTATAGACATAAAGTTTGGGAAAAAGAGATGTAAAATTCATTAGAGATGGCAGCATTGTATATGATTTAAGGAAATCTATAGACAAGTATTAACATTAACATTACTAAATGAAAAGTCAGTATAAATGAGTATAAAAGTCAGGTATGTATTGAGATGCTATCCACAAAAAGTAAAACATAAAAGGATCCCACTTAAACAGCACAGAAATAAAAAAATAACCAAGATGAAATCTAACAAATAATATGGAAAACTTTCACACAGAAAGTTATAATTCGGAAGACTAAAGGAGAGTTACATAAATGTAGCAACATACCATGATCATGCTAGGAAACTCGACGATGATAAGATCATTGTTCGTTGTCAGGTTTGATTGAAACAGACAATGTAATCTCAGTCCATATTCCAGCCAAGTGCATGTTTTCAAGTTCTGAAGACTTGCTGACCAGACGGCTCTAAATTTTTCAAGTGTGAGAAAAGTAAAGGACCANAAATGACTAAGGAAATCTTGAGGCAGAGCAAAAGGAGAACATCACGCAGATCAATATTTCTTTAAAATAAACTTGAAGGCAAGATGGCTCAGCACATAAAGGCACTTGCCCCACACACCTGGTGATCTGAGTTTCATCCATGGAACCTATGTAAAGGTGGAATAAGAGAAGGAACTTGACAGATTCGTCCCCTGACCCACACACATGCAGTGGCACATGCCACTCTACCCAACACACAGTCACACACAATGATAATTAATAAATAAAACCTCTAAGAATGAAGCTAGTTGAAACAACACATCAAGAAAAAATAACATACTAGGAAGGAGCCACACTTGTCTATGTGTGGCCATTGTCATCAGCTAGGGATTACTTAGAAATGCAAATTCTTAGTCCTTACCC
This sequence comes from Neotoma lepida, assembly GCA_001675575.1. Taxonomy (NCBI): domain Eukaryota; kingdom Metazoa; phylum Chordata; class Mammalia; order Rodentia; family Cricetidae; genus Neotoma; species Neotoma lepida. The sequence continues at coordinate 44,673 of LZPO01117685.1, forward strand.
CAACCTAGTAAATCAGATGCTTTATTGGTAGAAACTGGCATTCTGTGTTTTTACAAAAGATTTATTGATTTTATTTTATGTGTATGTGTGTCCCTGAGTGTATATGTGTGCATCACCACATGTGTGTAAGTGCCTGTGGAGGACAGAAGAGTGGGTTGGATCCCCTGTAACTAGAGTTATAGGCAGGAGTAAGATGTTTGACGTGTGTGCTGGGAACTGAACATGATCTCTCTGCGACAACAGCAAATGTTCTTAATAGCTAGGCCATCTCTCTAGCCCACATAGGATGTTTTAAGAAACCACCTATATAAAACCAGTGCATGCTATAGCCTGAGAACAACTGGAATAGGATGTATGGAGACAGACATGGGCACAAATACATAATAATATGACCTGTGGCAAGCTTGGCACAGAGTACAGTGGAGAAAGAATGTTCTCAATAAATGACACTCCTACTGTTGGATAACCATCTGAAAATAATGAACTTTGGCTCTGCCTTTGTTCCTTACAGATGAGTTAGAGGTTTAATTCTTAGAGGCTCAAAGGTAGAAATAAAGTTTTAAAACAACAGTAACAACTACAGATGAAAGAAAAAACCTCATGATAGCAAAAGACATCAATTATGAAGTGAGTGAATAGGCAGGTCACGGTGATTTCTGAATGAAATCAGTAAGGAGAAGGCAGACACAGCTTGATTTAAAAATAGGTAAGATTCAGACACTGGCCACACACAAAATCTTCATATCCAGAAAGCACATATAAAGGCATATTATTTGTCTTAAGGTTTCTATTCCTGTGAATAGACATCATGACCACAGCAACCTTTATAAAGGAAAACATTTAATTGGGGCTGGATTACAGTTTCAGAAGTTTAGTCCATTATCATCATGGTGAGAAGCATGGCAGCATGTAGGCAGACATGGTATGGTGAGAAGCATGGCAGCATGTAGGCAGACATGGTGCTGGAGAAGGAGCTGAGAGTTCTCTATCTTGATCAGCAGGCAACAGGATGTGAACTGTCACACTGGGCATGGCTTGAGCATATAATGAGACTTCAAAGCCTGCCCGCACAGTGACACACTTCCTCCAACAAAGCCATATCTTCTAATAATGCTACTCTCTATGGGCCAAACATTCAAACACATGAATCTATGGGGGCCATACCTATTCAAACTATGTTCTATTTATAAGATAAAGTACATAAGAGCCGCTGAGGGACACCACAATATATACATCAAAATGTAGGTTTATATATGCCTCACACACACACACACACACACATACATACATGATAGAAATGCATGTCCTCTAAAAATATGTGTGGAATATGTATTTATAAAAATATGTGTAAAATACATAAAAGAATGTTCATGCTGCATTAGTCATAAAAGAACAAAGACAAAAGCCTCATTATTGNAAGCCCTATAATGGACAAAAAGGTGTCTTATAATAGAAGGCAGTGGTAAGAAGGGACAGCCTACAACTTGCTCATACATGATTTGACACAAAAGAAACTAGACACAAAATAGGTGAAATTAATGTGTAATAGATATGTATGGTGTTATAAGCCGAAGAAGTGGGGATTGTAGTTATTGTCAGAGCAATATATTTTTCTGGAACGAAAAGCACTGCCAGACACACACTTCGTGAAAATCCATGAGGAGGTAAGTTGTGATTTATGCATCTGTCTGGAAACACGCCAGACTTCAGGAGTTGACACTAAAGTGGCACTGAGTAAAATCTAGAGTGAAGACAGTGATACCAGTGTTAATTTCTTACCTTTGACTGGGGAACCAGAGTTGTATAAGGTGTTGCCCTTAGGAAAAGCTACCCTCGAGCAGACCTACAACTGTAAACTCTCAGTTAAGTCAAATATGTTTCAAAATAAAAAGTCTATCATTTGAAATGAAGTACATACGTGGGCTGGCTCTTAGATCTCCCTTCACCCTGCATCGGGTGGAGTGCCCTTTCATTCCTCTCTGCTCCCTGCTGTAAGTCGACTGCTGAACTTCTGTTTATGTAATTTACCTCAGCCATTTTATACACTGAACTCCTCTATTTCTCCTTTCTCTGATAAAAGACTTAAATTTTTTAATAAAAGGAAACATAGTTTCAGAGGGTTAGAGTCCCTAAAGGCAGAGCAAAGGGATAGCTGAATGTACATTTTGATCCCCAACCACAAGGGGGGGAGGGAGGGAGGGGGAGAGAGAGAGAAAGCACTGAAAACAATCTCTCTCTGATGTTCATATTATTAGCAAACAGCTTTTTAACCACATTTTCTGTGGCTGTAGGTTTTTGTGACGTCTGCTTTGAGAGCACTCCTGCTTGCTCACAGCAGGAAGCCTGGTTTCTAAGCTTTGGAAATGGGAAATAAGTTTTTACAAGAGAGCTGTAGCCATATGCAGGAAGTCTCTTGACTTCTGTTTTGACACTCTGAAATAATCCTCCAGTTTAACTTCCATGAATTCATCCAGTCTAGACCAGATGCTCAAACGGTACCCACCATCCATTCTNGTCTTCACAATACAGGCTAGAGTGGCCAAAGAGTTATCTGGGGAATCTGAAGATGAAGATGTACAAAATGAAAGGGAGACTATCCTGCAGCATCCTCGGCAGGCACTGAATTCTACTGTGCTCATTAAAGAGCTCGTAAAGGTAATGTCTTTCAGTGGCCAGCATATGGCTCCATTCCCTAAGACGAGCACCAAGGGCTCACTGTGGGTCTTTGGGATCTATGGCTGTTCTCCAAGTTGGGTTCTTATGAAATTATCTGAAGTGCTGTGGTCTGTAAAGGTTTGAAACTTTGTGTTTGACCCATCCAAATACATAGTTTACATGTACTCTGTGTTTTCTTTGTTTTTAAGATATATTTTAAAATGCCAGCCATTCTGGCTGTGAGAAATATCTCTGTCACCATTCAAAAGGAGGAGTGTTTTGGATTGCTTGGACTAAATGGAGCTGGAAAAACTACTACCTTTGAAATTCTGACTGGAGAAGAGATTGCTACGTCTGGGGATGTGTTCATTGAAGGCTACAGCATCACCAAAAATATCCTAAAGGTATGCTAGTATGCAGTCTGAAGGTGAGAAGCATGATGACTTAGGGGTGCCAATGGGGGACAAATGGTAGGAGACCCCAGAGAGGAATTGTGACAGGTGTTGAGATGATTCTGTGCATTCCATCAGACGCTTCTGGAAAGAGAAGTAAAACATAAGGGTACACATGGGGTATGAAGGGCAGCGTCACCGTGAGAGCTAGTCATAAACAAGTATCCTCTGAGTGAAACACGACCTCTCTCAACAGCAACTCTAACACGCCACACAATGTACTTGGTGTGTGTGCAGCCCCAATAGACTCGGAGTCTCCAGTCTAGTACTTAAGAAGAAACTTGAGGTTCCCAGTCCAACCCTAACAATTAAAACTCTGAACCAGATGTGCATGGTGGCACATGCTTTTAATGCCAGCACTCAGGAGGCAGAGGTGTGTGGCTCTCTGGAGTTGTAGGCCAGCCTTGTCTACACAGTGAGACTGTGTCTCAAAAAAAAATTTGAACTGGAAACCAACTGACACCCCAAAGTAAGGCACTGAGAGAGTGAAAACGGTGAATCACCATAAAACTCCAGCGCAGGATCCAAGGAGATGGCTGTGTGGTTCAAGTGCCTGATAACCAAGCCTGACAATCTGAGTTTGGATCCCCAGAGCCCACATAAAAGCTAGATGCAGTAGGACACTCATATGCAATCCCAGCATTCCTCTGGCAAGAAGGCAGAGAAAGGAGAATGGCAGCCAGTTGAGTTTACACAGTGGTGAATATCAAGAAACCCAGCCTCAAATAAGGTAGAAGGTGTCCTCTGACCTCTGTGTGAGTTCCCATACTCAGATGCATGCAAGCACATAGACACAATAGACACCCAAACACACCCAGACCCAGACAAAACAACTTCAGAGTAGAAACTCCAGGGGAGCCAAATCTTGNGGTAGGAAGAACTGAACCTTAATGATGAATTGCTGGAAGCTTAGGCAGAAAAAATCTTCAGCTTTTCAGCAAGCAAACACACAAACCTTCAACAGGGAGCTGGTCGTCTGGCTGGCACGCCTGTACTTCTGTGAATTTTATCTACTCCAACTCAACCAGGTTCTTAGTGTGACTGACAGAGAAAAATCCCTTGGACAGCCTGCAGGAGGAAAGAAAACAGGAACCAATACACAGAGCATTCTGTCCTTAAGAAGTCTGCAGATAGGAGGAGTTATTTAACCAGAGCCTTGAAAGAGCAAGATGTAGGAAATGCTCAACTCCAGCAAGCTCCAGCCATTAGTCCCACCTAAAAGGAAGAGGAAAAATCAAGAAGCACTTACTTAAACTATGCTAATTGATGAAGCCACAACTCCAAGCATCTTATTGAACATAATCGGAGAGAATAGATACCCTTGCCTTGTTCCTGGTTTTAGGATTTGTTGGATTTTTTTTCTTTTTCGAAGAATGCACCTTAATAGGATAATTGAAATAATCCATGCCTACCTTAGATATATGACCTAGCTCTCAAATTACAAAATAACTTGCTACAAAAGAACTCAGCTGAGGTTATTTCCTGACTCCCTTCATTATTATGCAGTTGACATTTATTGAAAAATTAATATGAACCAAGAAACTTGCAGAGTACTTAAAGTACGTTATTGTGCTGAATGCAATACCTATTGACGTGGGTATATAAATAGCTACAACTGCAGACAAGTCTTCTAATTCATAATGCTTCAGCTGNAGTTAATCTGTGTTAAACCCAGCCTCTATAGTCATCTTGATGGTGGCACATTTCACTTTTAGATGGTCTGTCTGGTTCTCGTGTACGCCAGTGCGGGATGAGTGTTTCCTGTTGCTGGAACAAGGCTTGTTTAGCCCCTCTCATTGCAGGTTCTAAGACTGTTCATGGACTGTTATTTTAAGTTCTCTTTTGTGCTTGGAATTTTTCAAAATAAAATGGTGGGAAACACTTATGGCAGTC